>JAUPMG010000009.1:10390515-10429373 GCA_031762675.1 Pachysandra terminalis
AGATGTTCTCTAAGGGAGCTGACATGGATTGGGTAGCGCACTCTGCTTGATGTACGTAAGATTAGTCTAGAATTAGTCTTTGATACTCGGAATGCTAGAAATTTTATTTTAGGTATATTAGTTACTTATATCTTATTAGAACTACTCAGGACTTCCGCTTATGATTTAATTGTGTTGTCATTCTCGTAGAAATACGAGGTGAAGGTGACGCTTGGACTGGAAAATCCATGAACTTGGAAAAATCTGGTCAGGGTCGCTACAAGTGGCCCATCAGCGTCATGTATGGTTGTTCTATCAGAACATGCACTTCAACAATGATGGTGTCCTCTCTTCTTCTGTGGATGGGGTCAGCATGACCATATCCTATGAAGATATAGCGGCTATTTCAGGATGTCCATTGGTGAGCCCCATTCGATGCGACGGTACTCCCCATTTTACGCCTTTCCCACCTGATCTCCATGTACAGACCGTAGTTGATGATCTGTGTGAGGGACGGTATGTGGATTCGCACCGCAACTACACAACTAGATCCCAGTTGCTCCCTCATCTCTGGTTCATTGATACAGTGTTCCAGAGGAATGTATGCCCCATTGGGCACAAGACGCAGAGGCGGGGGGTTTCCTTGATGCTCCTATGCCTTTGGTAGAGGCTATTGGATCTCTGTTCCCATACTCATATTGGAACAGAAGTAGACCATCTGAGATAAATTGGTCTTTAGGAGAGTGAAGCATGCAGACTAGATTAAACTTCCTTTCCCATTTTTAGTTATCGAGATGTTGCTTCAGAAGGGGGTAGTTTTTAGTGCTAGGGACTTCTCCTTGAGGCAGTACCCTACATTTGGATTAGCCCAGTGGAACCTTAGTGTTTCACATATGAGGCATCTGCCTCATGTCATAGCAGCTTATGCTGCTAGAGATGCTGAGGAGGAGGAGGCACCAAAGAAGGCTGGAATAGAGCCTAAGGTAGGAGGAGAGGAGGCCCCACTAAAGGAGGCAGGAAAGGGAGTAGGAGAGGAGATTACATGGATTACACTACTCTTGAGATACATATTGATCAGGATCCACCCTACCAGACGTCTTATCAGGATTACATGTATCTCCGAGATTCAGTTGACCACCTCCGGACCGATATGACAAATGTACAGAGAGAGGTTAAGGTCACCCAGGATCTCCAGAGGCAGACTCTTCAGATGAGGGAGCAGTTTTACAGGCATGGATTTCTAGGCCCTGATCCACCACCACCTCCACCATTTTGAGTGTCTTTTAGGTGTTATTTTTCATTTCTTTTTATAGGATTTCTTTTTGTTATTTTTAGTATTGTTTTTTATTATTTTGTTTAGTTATCTTTATATAGGATTTCTTTTTCTTTTGATTAGACTAGTTTCTTTTCAGATTACTACTGATCTCTACTGTTATAGACAAATCTGCAGGATTGCAATCGAGCGCAATTTCTCAGACTTGCAGTTTTGGCTTGTAAACAGTATTTACAGTTCATGTTTGATGCTACATGCTTGTATATGATATTCCTTTGAGTGCAATGAGTTTTATATTTGTTTTCATGACATTGCACTCTTAGGAATAACTTACTTCACTCGTCTTCTAGGACAGCCTAGGGGTTTAAAAGACTTGTTGCATATGCTAAATGCAATCGTAGAACCCAACGAGGATATAGCTAGTTTTATTTTTCTTGTTTTTATTAGTTGCTTTGATAGTTTGTTGAGTATGTACGAGAATAAAAAGAAGAATAGGACATCACAGACTGGCTTCTTAGACTTCATGCTTACTTCCATTCTGACCTTGCTGCATCAATCAGGTTGTACTGTTCTTTCTTTTCACCTTCCATTGCTTTTATTTTCTACATTGGGGACAATGTAGGGTTTTGGTTTGGGGGTGTGTGAGAAGAAAGAATTATTATGCATACTTTGTCATATTTTGAAAAATCTAAAAAATATGAACTTTTGAAATTTTGATTGAAATTATCAATTTAGGAATCACCTTTTGACTAAATGGTTGTGTCTAATTTCACTAGGAAAAGATTCCAAGACACATAGATATTTAGAGTTGAATTTAGTTTTATCCTGTGATAATACCCTACTCTTGCTTGCATGATCACACTTGCACTAGAAACATGGATTATGGATCCATGCGAATGTAGTTATAGATAACTTTATGTGCTTTGATTTTGTAAGTTCAAATAATAGATTACTCTTGCTCTTGTGACATCTATGTCTCTTATTTAAAAATAAAAAATAAAAAAAGAGAAAATTCAGCCATGTTTATATTTCACTAAGTAATCGGGCCTCTTTGTCTCATAAAGTAGTGAGTATTCGCGTAAAAAAGTAAAAAATTTATGTTGGTTGATACAAAACAGATATAAAAAGAAAAATATTTAAGCATGTAGTGACTAGTTTAGCTTTGTAGCCTATTTAACTTGAGCGATTAGATCCTTTGGGGTGCTTATCACCTAATGACCTGAACCAACTGGGACGGGATCATTGATTAAAAGCTTGCTAAAGAGTTTCTTAAGCAGCTGAATGAGAGCTAGACATTGCACATGTCACGTGTATTGCATAAAAAAAATAGATGAATAATTAAAAGTAATGAGAGCATGAGTAGTTTGTTTTGAGAACTTATTTAATCTTTGTATATTTGATTAGATATGACTATTTAGCATTTATTTCATGATTTATGATTCTCATTTTTACTTGCATGTATTAAAATTGCTTGAATATGGGTATTTAAATAGGATAGGATTAAGATTTAACTTTGGATACATTGTGGAGTCAAATAATTAATTCCTAGTAATTTGGATTCAATTCATTGAAGTTAATATCTGATTTCCAAATTTCTGATATGATCAACTGATTTTGAATGTTATATTATGGCAATTATGGATGGATGAGTTTTAAAGGGGCATTAGTTTAATTCTTCCTTTGCTCGAGGACTAGCAAAGTGTAGGTTTGGGGGTGTGATAAGTGTGTAACATTTGCACTTTTGGACTTTTTACTGATGTTTGTTAGTCTTAGAGATATGTTTATGTGAATAAATTAATGCATTTATACTGTTTTGCAGGTCTGATGATGATAAAGAAGATATGGACTAAATCAAGCCAATTTAAGCTATAATTTGATCAAGCTTCAAAGTCTACAAGAGGAGATGATCAAGGCTTAATTGATGTTGTGAACTCAAGCCAATCACACCTTGAACATGGAGGAAAAAGCCCAAAGAGAAAGTCCAAGTGAAGCCTAAAAGATCAAGTCCAAGCTCAGCTCAGAACAGCCAGATTTACACTATGCGATCGATCGCCAGTGCGATCGAGCGCACGCGTATTTTCAGCAGACTTCCATGTTTGTTTAGTAGTTGGGTCTGTTTGTGATTAGTCTCCTATTTCTTTTGGATAACTTTTAAAGGGAAAATTGTGTATTATAAGACTACTGATAGACTGTAGATAATTAAGATTGGAATTAGAGTTTGAATTGAATTGAAATTCGTGAGAATTCTCTGCAATTGCACTCTGTTCTTCGTGTTCCTGTTGTGTTCTTGCTGGGGGCGTATGCGGTGCACGGAGATGAACTTCTACATCCTTGTTGAAGATCATCCGCCCATGAGTAGCTAAACTCCTTGTGGAGTGTTGATATAAACTCTAATATTTTGTTTATGGATTAATCTCATGATTTTTAGGTTTTTAATTCACTTATTTGATAATTGCATAGTTTGAGGATTGTTTCCAATCAAATTTTAATATTTATAGTCAAGACTAACAGAACCTACTGGCCATAGATTTGTTAGGATTGAACCCAAAGTATCTTGTTTTTTGTTATTACAAGAATACTAATTATACAATCATACTCATTGGCATGATGATTAAGATAGGATCTGATAGGCCATGCCTAGAGAAGACGGATTGTACTACAAATTAGATTGGTTAGTGTAGGTAAACAGTCCGTGCCAACCGAAGATGGGTTATACTAATCCCTTATGATAGTGTAATTCATACTAAGAATTTAATAGTCTATGCTTAGAAAAATCAAAGATAGATTACATTTATCATGTTAGTTTTGGTTTCATTTTAGGTGAAAGATATTCTAATCTGCCTTGCCAAATTTAGTTGCCTAGTGAGACAATCAAATTTTTTACAAATATAGAAAAACTATATGAAGGATATTTCATCCAACTTATCACTAATGCATGAGTAACAAATTTGGACATGTGTAATAATAGTTGTCAAAATTTTACAATTAGGAGAGCCCCTTTGCCATGTGGCAAATAATATGTAACTTATCACTGAAAAAGCAAACCCCAAGATATATCTGCCATGAACAGTTCACCACCCAATTCAAGAAATCAAATCTCACTTTCACTGGATTTGTGGAAATGAAAATCAGCCAAGGCAATGTTACGCATAGAATTCAGGATGGAATTGGGGTTGAGAATTGGAATTGAGATTGAGAATTTCAATTTTGTTATTTGATGGCGTATAAAGAATTAGATTTAGAATTCTAGCCTCAAATCCGTGGAATTCATTTATAAGGTAAATTGGGTTTTATCAATTATCACATGTTCCCTTGTTTTTTGTAATTCTCAGCCAAAGAATTGCAAGAGCACGACTCTCTCATCTCCCTCTCAAATCGATCCTAAAATAAAATAAATACAATTAAAGTAAAAATAAAATAAATGTAAGAAAAAAAAACATAAAAATAAAGAAAACACAAAATAATAAAAATAAAATAAAATAAAAAACAAAATCATTAAAAAAATTAAATAAAATAAAAAATAGAAGAAAGTAAAAAATAACAATAGAAGAAAAGAAAATAAATAGAAATAAAATAATATAAAATTTAAAAATAAAAGAAAATCAAAATAAACAAAATAGAAATAACAAGAAAAGAAAAATAAAAATAAAAACAAAAAACTTACAATAGAAAATAAAATAAAAGTAAAAAAATAAAATAAACAAAAAGAAAAGAAAATATTAAATACATAAAATAACAATACAATAAATTAAAAATAAAAAATAAAAAAACAAAATAGAAATAAAATAAAAGAAAAGAAAAATTAAATTAAATTAAAAGAACATAAAATAAAAATATAATCAAAAATAAAAATAAAAATGAAAAATAAAAATAAAAATAAAAAACAGAAATACATATACAAATAAAAGAAAATAAAGGAAAAAGAAAAGAAAATAAAAATATTAGTATTTTATTTTATTTTCTTTATATTTATTTTATTTTTCTTTTTATGTTATTTTCTTTTCTTTTAAATTTATGTCTATTATTATTAATATAAAGTAGAAATAAAAAAGAAAAAAATATAAATTAAATTAAAAGAAAAGAAAAATAAAATAAAATAATAAAAATTCAAAATAGAAGTAAAAGAAATTAAAAATAAAATAAAATAAGGGAAAAAATAAATATATTATCATATATTTATTTATTTTCTTTACATTTATTTTCTTTTATTTTTTATTTTTATTTTATTCAATTTTCTTTTAAATTTATTTTTATTATTTTTTATTTTTTATTTTTTTCTTTTACCCTTTAACATGCTTTAATAATATTAGTTTCTTTTATTTTTATTTCTATTTTTAATAATATCGATAGACAATATGTTTGATAAAATTTCTCAACATCTCAGTTTACCAATACTCACTTTGTTTTAAGTCAATCAAACAACATATTTACAATTCTAAGGCTTTCTAATTTAGTAAATTATAATTCTCAATTTTAGAATTTTGTAGGCCAATTCCAAATCCTTGCGTCAAATAAACATTAATTCTTTTTATGAAGGAATTAGATTCCTTCATTGAGAAATAGAGATTGAGAGAGAGAAAGAGCAGTACCCACCTATTCCCATTTGAATGAAATGTTGTCTTTGAAGAGACGTAATAACTAACACTAAAAAAAAATCCATTCCTTTTTCTCACAAGTACAAGGCCTTTAATCAAGAGTTTTATTATTTATTTGCTACTTCTGAACTCAAGAAGACCACCTACATTTCACCAATAAAATATCATGTGCTAGAATTAATAACTTTGTAATACAAGTAAAAAAAACCCTCCTTTTCTTATAGAAAGTTTTTTGATCAAGAGTTTTGTTCTTTATTTGCTATTTAGGCTGCATTTGGCCCGGCTTGTGCTTATGGATAAGCACTCATTGGATAAGTTGCTCAATGGGAGCACTTATCTACAGCAACAATAAACTATTTATTTGAATAAAATAGTGCTTAGTAAATACATTTATTTTAAGTTCTTATGAAAGTTTAGGGGTAAAATACGTATTATAAAAATATTATTAAAGTTTAAAAATAACATTTATTTAAGTTCTTATGAAAGTTGAGGAGTGCTAAAATAGGTATTTTAAAAATATTACTAAAGTTATGAAATAGCTTAAGCATAAAAGCTTGGGAGAAACTGCTCTCAACAACTTTTCCTTATAGGTAGCCTTCCTCTAGTGCGTATGGGTAAGCACTTACCCGTAAGCGCTACCAAACACATTTAATTTTAAATAATGCTTATATAAGCTATAAGCTGCAATAAGTACTTATACAAGCCAGGACAAACACAGCCTTAGTCTTCTAGAGAGAGAGAGAGAGAGAGAGAGAGAGAGAGAGAGAGAGAGGGAGGTCTCATGTTCTCCAAAAACTGCGATGATCGGAACTGAGGGATGAGATTTGGCTTATCTCTAGGAGAAGCAAAAAAGAATATAGCAAAAGCAGTGGAGCAGCTAGGAAGCGATGTGAAAGCAGCTACAACCACAAGCATTCCCCTCATGGAAAGACTGGCACTTATCCTAAACAAACCAAAGCCAAAGAAAAACTGAATTTTTTTCATCCACAAGAGAAGTAGCGTGTGAGCAAAATATAGACAGAAGAAGAGACCTTGGCTTGTAGGGTTTGCTTGCTTGTTTGCATGCGTGTGGCAAGATAGAACCACCATTTGGTAGAAAAGGATATTATTGAAAAAAAATTTTGAATAAACTTTGTGTAAACAATTAAAATATTCATTATTTTTTCTTTTTTTCCTTAAAAGACCTATATAAGGCTCACCTTGGGAAATATAGCCTACAATGCCCTTCCAAATTAAAGACGGACAAGGACGATATAATTAATGTAGCATAAGGAGTCGAAAAAACCAAAGGAGATGTACCACTTAAAAAATTCTGTAACTGGCACTTTTTTGGGGGAATATAAATACAAATATATACATATATATATATATATATATATATATATATAAACTTCTTTGCCAAAATATCACCAGATGTGAGTAGTTTATCTCAAAAATATAGAGTATATAACTCATCTTAATATTGTATTAAACATATGAATTGGATATATCAGTGTAGATTGTTCTCCTTTTTTCTTTTTTTCTTTTTTTTTTTTGTTTTGATAAATTGTTCTCCCATTTTGGAGCTAAAGGGTACTTTTGCCATTTAAGATTTCTTCAATTCAAATGGAGAAATATGCCTTAATATAAAGTTTGAAGTGTCAAATGACCTTTATTTTATTTTTTGCATGCTCATTAAATGAGCAATTCAATAAGAGATCTCAGATCGAATCGATATTGATATACGGTTGATACGAAGTGTTCCAACTATCCCCACAATCCAAATCCGAGCTGTTGGAATCGGAATAAGTTCGGCAGTGGATCACGGAATCTTGGTGATCTTCTCTATCTAATGAATGAGTCTGCTTTGAAATCGTCCGCCCTGCACCCACCCCTCCAAGAACATTTAAAAAAATACATATTAAAAGACTAAAATAACACTTGTTTTGTTTGTTTGTTTGTATTTTCCCCCATCGCTTCTTCTTTTTCCTTTAGAAATGATAACAACAGCATGTAAGAAAAAGACTAGGAAAAAAGGTCAGCTGACTAGTTTTTTATTTTTTTTGTTTTTGCACTTTTTCCCTATAACCTGAGCCCACCAACGTTGTTTCCTTCAACAGCTCAAATGTAAATTTTCTTTTATAAGTACAAACCTTCATCTCCATACATTCTCACATCTCCTTCTAACCCCTAACCCCTCACCCCACCCCAAAAAAATGGCATTGACACTGCGTTCCTCTCCTTTTATCAATCTCAAAGAAACCAAGAACCTCAAAACACCAGAAGAATTTCTCAGCTCAGTTTGTTACACTCAAACCAAGCCTTCATGTTGTCTCCGACCAAAGAATTCGAATCATGACTTGCAGATCTCGCATGAAAAACCTTTCTTTTCTGATGAGAGGAGGGATGAGAAGAGGGAGAAGCTTCACGGTACATCTGGTGGACAGAAGACTAGTTCAAGAGTCCCTGTGTTTGTCATGTTGCCTCTAGACACGGTTTCATTGGGAGGGAACTTGAATAAGCCACGAGCAATGAACGCTAGCTTGATGGCCTTGAAGAGTGCAGGAGTGGAAGGGGTAATGGTGGATGCTTGGTGGGGTTTGGTTGAGAAAGACGGGCCTATGAAGTATAATTGGAAAGGGTATGTTGAGCTTGTACAGATGGTGCAGAAACATGGCTTAAAGCTTCAAGTTGTTATGTCTTTTCATCAGTGTGGAGGGAATGTTGGAGATTCTTGCAGGTATGTTAAAGGGGTAGGAAAAAATTTTAATATTTAAGTATAGCTATTTGTTATGTTCCTGTTAATAGTTTTTTCCCCTTTTTTTCTGGTTTCTAATTTTGCTAATAGATTTGAATATTAAGTTTATTTTTTATCCTATTTTGGGTTTTATTGCAAGCTTCTTGGATGTCATGATACATATAATAAAAATCATGAATATCTTTTTCTATTTATTTTCCTCTCAAGTCATTTATTTCAAATTTTTGCCCATATTTTCTCTACATGGAGCTTCACTTTTTGCCATGTTTGATGGACATTAAGCTGTAATTCTTTGTGATCAAACTACATCTCCCCCTCCCCAAGTCACCAAATTCTCCACTCTTTATGTTTAAAAAGGGTGTGTGTGTGTGTGTGTGTGTGAGAGAGAGAGAGAGAGAGAGAGAGAGAGAGAGAGAGATTTATATCTTTTAAGCAACTATGATGCAAATTGCAAAATAATAGATCAGAAATATGTTTCATGGGTTCTAGGTTTTAGCTTTCTCCTCAAATTGGTATTGTTGTTGCTTTCCACATTTGATTAGTTACTACCAATCCAGATTTACTTCATCATTTTTCATCAAACCAACTATATATATATTGCTTTCTGCTATTAATTCATGAGCTTGAAATATATTGGAAATTGTTGTAATGATCTTCCCTCTGTCTTGAATATGCAGTATTCCTCTACCCCCATGGGTGCTTGAAGAAATTAACAAGAACCCTGATCTTGTCTACACTGACAGATCTGGCAAGAGGAACCCTGAGTACATTTCCTTGGGCTGTGATTCATTGCCTGTTCTCAGGGGAAGAACACCCATCCAAGTTTATTCTGATTACATGAGAGGCTTTCGTGAACAATTCAAGGACTACTTGAAAGAAGTTATTGTGGTAAGCATTCGTTAATCATGTTATGCTTGTTTTATTTAGCTCTAGATGTAGACCACATCATATAAAAATAATGACAAAAAACCTGATATTCTCAACCATTAAATTAATATCAACATATTCATTTGTGATCACATAAGTTTCATACAAAGAAGGGGAAAAAATGAAAAACATTGGATAGTATAGTCAAAATCATCCAGTCCATGACTAATCCAAAAGATGAATCTACCTATCTTAACATATAATGAAAATAAAAATATATAAGCTTCTTTAAACTAATGCTTATGTGCAGGAGATTCAAGTTGGGATGGGTCCATGTGGGGAGTTGAGGTATCCATCTTATCCAGAAAGCAATGGAACTTGGAGGTTTCCTGGAATAGGTGAATTCCAGTGTTATGACAAGGTAAACATTTTTAAAAAGAAAAACTGCAGCTTTTTCAATTATTCTGTCCTACCCACCAATGGGTCAAGTGGATGCATGACCAATCGGGTTTGTTCTATTCAACAACAAATTGTTGACTGACATGTATGATATAGATGCAGCATTCATCAAAGATTGAATTGGGATGTCTGTTTTCATGTTTTCTTCTATTTTAACAAGCTGTGTGTGAACAACAGTATATGAGAGCTTCACTGGAAGCAGCGGCAGAGTCGATCAGAAAGAAAGACGGGGGTAGAAGCGGACCCCATGATTCAGGCCAGTACAATCAATTCCCTGAGGAGACTCGGTTCTTTCGAAAGGACGGAACATGGAATACCGAGTATGGCCACTTCTTCTTAGAATGGTACTCAGGAAAGCTACTAGACCATGGTGACAACATCCTAGCAACAGCAGAAAGCATATTCCGAGAGACTGGAACCAAACTATCTGGAAAGGTTGCCGGAATCCACTGGCATTACAATACCAGGTCACATGCAGCTGAGTTAACTGCCGGATACTACAACACTAGACATCAAGATGGTTACCTGCCGATAGCACGCATGTTTGGAAAGCGGGGCGTTGTGCTTAACTTCACATGCATGGAAATGAAAGACAGGGAACAGCCCGAGCACGCAAATTGCTCACCTGAAGGTTTGGTTCGTCAAGTTAAGATGGCAACTAATACTGCAGGGACAGAGCTTGCTGGAGAGAACGCGTTGGAGAGGTACGATGAGAGTGCATTCTCACAGGTCCTGGCAACAAGTAGGTCAGATTCGGGGAATGGGCTGAGCGCATTCACTTACCTGAGAATGAATAAAAGGTTATTCGAAGGGGAGAACTGGCGGAATTTGGTAGCATTTGTGAAGAGCATGTCAGAAAGTGGTCGGAACGTTAGACTCTCCGAGTATGACTCTGGCCAGTCGAACCTTTACATTGGTTTTATCAGTGACCGGAATGTGAAGACAAGAGGCTGCTCTTGTGTAAAAAATATACTATGTGTGCATTTATGACGTGCATAGTTTGAATATTTCAAGTGGGAGAGGGGAAAATGAAGGAAGGGGGAAAAAGTACATATATACTGTAATTTTAGTATAATTTGCTCAACGTCTAACATGGACCAAAACAAAAGAAAAATAAAAGATGAATCTCTCTCCAATTCATGATTGGAGATAATTTTCATTTGATAATGATTATTAAGTTGTTATTTTGTAGAGAATTAATATGCTGGATCATTATTTTAGTTCTAATGATGAGATCATGATGCAGGACAGCATAGTTATCTTCGGGTATGGGCTTGAGTAATAAATAAAAGAAGAAAGAATAAAGGAAGACGAGGATAATCTGACGGAATCTCACTACCATAACCTTGAACAGATTGGAATCTCACCAATCTGAAGCAAGGGTTGGTAATGAAATCTCACCAATACCAGAGAAATAAGAGTCACATCTCAAAAACACATGTGCAAAATTCTATTCAATTTTCGTCATCCATCTTTACACCAATAATAGACCCTTTATATAGACTTAGTCCTAAACCCTTATCACATAAAAAGAGTCCTAATATAATACATGAAGATACCTAAAAAGACTAAAATACATCTAAAATAGCTTTTAAAATAAGAAATATTATCCTACTAAAATTTTCACACAAGTTTCCTAGATAATCATAATTCCAAATGCTTTCCTAGTCAAACTCTAACAAATAATAATAAAATCCTAACCTAAATAGGACTCAAATAATTGGGTTTGCTAGAAAATTCATGGGTATGACCCAATTAACAAGTATGGGTCTAAACAGGCAAGTAATTGGATTGAGCCTGCTAAAGTATTCAACATCAGATCATGAACACCAAAAATGGTTAATAGCTTGATCATATGATCTCATTTCAGTTTTCTTTCTTCTTGTTTTTTTGGATGTGAAAAACTTGAGTAAAAGTTTTGAAAAAGAATATTGTAATCGGATGGTTAAAAATCATCCAATCAGATCAATTTTTGCTATTACGGTTCTCAGAACTGGGACTCTTTTAAGTTGCGAACCTGCTCCAAAGAACAATTATCACTATATTTGCGCTTAAGAACAAATATGGTTCCTTAAGCCCCACACCTAGAAACTACCAAAAGATATATTCAAACAAGATATAACAATGGAAAATAATGAATTAAAATGTGACAGATGCCGGAGAGAGGAAAAATAACGGTAAATCCCTGTAAAACCATCTAAATTACCGAGAAAGCAACCAAAGCAAGGGAAACTAAGGAAGTTATATGCGGATGCACCAAGGAAAGACATAACCAGATCTTTTCTCCTCAAATAGTATTCCATTTCCCTCAAGCACACATGCATCTGTACTAAAAAGTAATAGATGAACCCGATGTCTTGACTGTTTGCATAGATACAGACACTATAAAAGGAGGTACGGCCTCAAACTTTCTATTGCTTACAGAGAGCTGTATAACTTTCTATTTCTTACAGAGACCTGTACATCAGTAACAGAGGTTCCACCTGGAAGGTGTGATTGTAATGCTGTTGATAGAAATTTTCTACAATAACGCCATATAGGTCGACATAGCTACACCATACTGTGTGGACTGTGGAGACATTGTCGGAAAGCACAGTGATCAGAGAAATGGGTTCACACAACAGGGACACGTGACTTCACAAGTATCGATTCCTGTCCTTGAAATCTAGATCTTCCTTTAAATCCATTTATTCTTACTTCTGTCGCAAACTATCCAACCGGTCTATAGTTGAAGAGTGAATTCCAGAGTGAAAGGCAGGAGAGAGACAGATCTTTCAGACATAAGACTTTTTCACTTGATCGGTGTTTACGGGCTCTATAGAATAATAAGATAGCAAACGAGATAATATTTAGACTATGGACTTTCTAAGAACACCACTGGGTAGCCCAATAAGGACCGTCTCCAATGGCATACAGCCAATATGATGCATATGCAATAGTGCAATGCGCCCAACTTAGGTGATTCCTTCATCATAACCAAACAACAAGACAGGCTATACAAATAACAAATCTATCACATTACTTCGACATCCAGAATTAAGAAAACGGCAAGTGGTTCAGTATTATAATTTGCAATAATAGGTGGTTTGAGAACTTCAAAGTTCAAAGTTGAGAATACTCAGATGCAAATTCCACACTCTAGAACAATTGACATGTGCAGCTCACGAGTGTTAGTCTACACAGTCCACCAGAAGGATACCTTGAATTTCCTTTTATCATGCATGAGTTCAAAAATCACCGTTAGATAGACAACAAAGCCATCTTTCTGCTGGCTATTGAGAGATTTGGTTGTGAAAGGACCCATTCCTGGTTGGGCTGATCATTGCTCAACCAAAGGACTGTCAACTAATTGTACACAAGATGGATGTCCTGGTATACTTTTTCCATACTGTGCTGTTTGGAGGGCTCTGTTTTTACCCTGAAAGGACTTTCTTCTCTAGAAGTACCTAGCTAGTAGCTACCTCCAAGTCTCCTGTGTTGTTGCATGAGAGGTACAACACACACAATGGAGTTGTCAGAGTTTGAGTTCCAAGTGATGATGTGAGAAGAAGAGAAGAGAGAAAATGAGAGAAGAAAAAAGGCTTCAGCTAATGTCATTCAACCCTATTGCTTTTTATATTAAAAATAAACAGAAATGACTAAAGTGTCCTTGCAACATCATTGTAAATTATTTTAACCCTTCCCTTAAAACTGGAGCATAACCCATGTGCAGATTGGAACACATATCACAAATTGCCTCTTACCAAGAGCTTTAGTAAATATATCACCGAACTGATTTTCTGAATTTCTACATGGGGAAGATATCTTCTTAGTCATCACTGCATCTCTAATGATATGACAGTCTACCTAAATTTGTACAAATCTCTTATGAAATATCGGATTACTAACAATGCGAATTGCTGCTTGTTTATCACAGAACTCTCTACAAGGTTATCATTAGATATCCAAACTCCTGCCTAAGAGTCTTCAACCACATGCAGCATGAAACCTATGGCTCTATACTTGGCTTCTAGACTAGATATGGAAACAACACCTTCTTATTTGCACCTCCATGTAACCAGATTGCTCCAATAAAAGGGCAACCCGTAGTAGAATGCCTATCAAAAGCTAATCCTGCCCAATCAACATCAGAATAACTCACTATATCAAGGCTATGGTTTGCACAATAAATGAGATAATTGCCAGGAGAGCAATTGAGATACCTTAAAATTCTAAATACAGCCTCCCAAATTTTTTTGCTAGGTCTCTACATGAATTGACACACCAAACCCCATATAGAAGAAATATGAGGTCTTGTGACAGTCAAATAATCAACTTCTCCACAAGACATCCATATGTTCCAGTATCTTCAAATTCAACACTATCTCTAAATTTGGTTTACACTAGGATCCATGGGTGTATCCAAGGTTTCAAAACACTGTATTGGAAATTAGACCAGTCACCTCTGATACCGACTGATCCAGACTGGATCATTTCGGTTCAATCCCTATAAAAGACACCCAAAAAAAATATCTAAAATAGTCTGGCAATACAAGAGTAAAATTGCCAAGTTTGTTTTTCCACAAAACATATTCAGAACATAAGAAAAATATGTGTTACATAAATGGGTTCTGTCCATGCTGAACTATGATAACGATTAGAAATTGCAGTTATTCACTTGCACAAGATTTTTTTTTTTAACGAAAGTCTGCACAAGATTAAATAATGCGTAATGAGTTAAAAAAAAATATCAAAGATATGATTATTGCCACATTTGTTTTTCCACAGAACATTTCAGAACATAAGAAAAATACTTGTTACATAAATAGGTTCTGTCCATGCTACACTATGATCACGATTAGAAATTGCAGTTATTCACTTGCACAAGGTTTTTTTTTATACTAAAACTCTGCACAAGATTAAATAATGCATAATGAGTTAAAAAATATATATCAAAGATATAATTATTGCATTATCAATGAAAAAATAGCACCTTGTTTTAATGCTTAAAAATATTGATTAATACATACTGGTCCTATCGTTTAGACCGGACCAATACCATTATGTACTGGCCAGTACAATGAATTTCAAAAATATGATCTACTTTAACGCTTGAAAATGCCACTTGGTACTAAGTAGTCGTACTGGACCAGTCATATCGATCTAGACCTAACTGATACTTCCAACCATTACAATTAGTTTTCTAATTAAACTCAATGTATTTTGCTGAGTGAGACACAGATTTTATACATGGCACTTGATTTGACAAGCCCCATTTCTCACTCAAAAACACATTTGCCACATGGCAGAAAAATATCACCTAATCCTTACGTCTTCATATAGAGAATCCAAAAAAATATTTTTAAATTAAATAATTTAAAAATTGATGATGTGACGATGATTTTAGACGTGGTTCATAATCAAACAACCCTCGTTTTTCTACCTGTACTTTCATGTGATTCTACTAAACATTAAGGTGCAACTTGAGTTGGTTCAACTCAAAAACCGACCGACCCAAACCAACTTCAGTTCAGTTTGGATTGGGTTTCTAGACATTTGGTTTGATTTTGGTTTTGATATAATAGAACCGAATTAGATTGGTTAGGTTTTGGGTTGATGTCTCGGCTAAACTGAACCCCGAACTTTAGTATATATACCTTTAAACCGAATCGAACCAAACCAATTTAAACAGAATTATAATCTATATATAAGTACAATATATGATATATTATATTTTATGTATGACATAAAACATAAAATTTTATATATAAAGTGTAATTCTTGAAAAAAAAATAGTATTAACCCGAACCAAATTTGTGTTGTGTTGGTTTGGGTTTAGGGTTTTCCATTTCAATTCGGTTTGGCATTCAGGTTGGGAAGTTTGGTTTTCAATTCGGTTCGGTTTTGGGTCAATCTTCACTAACCTCGATTTGATCTTGGGTTGATGCCAACCCAAACCGAGTTGCACCCCTACTAAATATACTAAATCTTAGCCCTTCTACATTGTCTAATGACAAAGAAGCATCCTATCTAAATCTAATGTCTTCATGTATGAAATTAGAAAAAGAGAATGTATGAGGGCTAGAGCTTAAGTACCATAGTGCTACAATCTAACATGTGGCACTATAGATGCCCCACTTATCAGAATCTCCAAGCAAACAACTGGAGTGGTTGGATAGCTTTCAACCATCTAATTTGAATGGAGATTCTCATAACTGGGGCCCATTCAGTTCTGAGTCCTACTCGCCTATACAATTGCCTCATGTCAGATTGAAGAACCCTTGAGATTTCCTCTTTATGAGAATCTCATAGAGATTTAAGAAACCTTGGGTTCTTCAGTTCCAGACCCTAGAGATTTCCTCTTTAATCTAAGTTCCCTACATGGGGACATTAGAACGAGGCCGGATGCTCTTTACTGTAGAAGTGGTTGGGGCTAAAATTTAATATGCTTAGTTTAGTGGGATCATGTTAAAGAATAAGTAGAAAAGTCATGTAGCACATGAAAAAATCACTATCACATCATCTATACTTAAATTATTATTTCTAAAAGCAACATTTTTTGAGTTCTTTACACAAAGACATTAGAATCAGGGGATGCTTTTCTGACATGTGATAAATGTGTTTAAAGCTGATATTTGGTATATTAAGTGGGATCAAGTGAAGACGTGGAAAAGTGGAGGTCATCAAATCATGTGCCACATATGAAATCCATGTCTCAATCATAAAAAGACTGCCAGTATAAAAAATAGTTCTCCTTTCTGTTTCTCTCCAAAAATAGTAATTGAAAATTTTAAAATATAGGATATCTTCCTCATTTGAAATAAATAACCACATGTGTGCAACGTTTGGGTTTAAAAAAAAAAATTTAATCTCTAGGGAGTGGGAGGTTCCTTGCTACAAAAGCAGAGACTAGTAGAGTAGATAATTTTTCCATACAAATATTCTGCACCCACCACATTTTATGCTTAGATTATAAAGGGAGCTATTAAAAGTTTAGCACCCTATCCTATTCTCTAAATGAAAGGGTGAAATAGAATTTTTTTTTTCTCCATGGTTTTGTTCATGGATGACCCAACTGCTGGATCAGTCGCCATATGTTCAAGATGGATAAAACTAAGGGGGAAATATCGAATACAACCATGAAAAACGGAGGTGATTTTCCAACTGACCCAATGATTAAAATTTGTATTGTTTAAATCCATTTAATTAAAACAAAACATCTACTAATGCATCTAATTCAAATGTTGTTTTAAACACTACTGTCTGTTATTAAAATGTCCATTATGTCCTTTTAGTAAGTATTTTAAAGACTTAAAAAATCTTCAGAAATGAACAGTTTCTCTTCTTTATTTTTCTAATGAGACAACTTTTTTTTAATGAATAACCAGATGTGTGTGTGTATCTATACGAGTGAAAGTCAAAGGAATACAAGGAAGAGTGGCCGCCTAAGATAGGCAACAAATGAAAAAAAGAAAAAAGAAACCTAAAAACAAAAGTGGTGCAAAAATGACATAACAGAAAGTCCAAAGAATTCAATCCTCTATTCCTAGCATCGCATTCGTTGGCATCCCAGCAAATAGTCTCCCTAGTCACCCCTCCTCTGGCCAATGAATCAGCATCCGAATTGACTGATCTAAGCACATGGCTGAATGAGATATTCAGGTCCTTGTCCAAGATAGCACGCTAAACGGATCAGATGTGTGAATCTCCAAGGCCATTCCGTCCCAGAACCCGTCGAACAGATCATAGATGCAAAATCGCCCTCTACCTCCAATGTAGCTTCCCTCAAATCTGCACCAAGGAAAGAAGCTTTGCCTGTGTAGAGTCACCATGTCCAATTGGACCAGAGCAGTGTTCTAAATTTCGGTGGAATTTAGCGAAAGTTCGTTATCTTCACCCCCTGGAGATAATATCTCCAGGATAATATCTCTTTTCTAGGGAAATTAGCGATATTTCGGGTGACATATCGCTGGATATTTCAATTTCTCCCCAATTTCAGAGAAAATTGAGATTTTGTACTTTATAAAAGGGGGATATGATCGACATTGGGGAAATTTCGACAGAAACCCTATCTCTTCCATTCTACACCTTTTTTTTGTTGCCTTTCTTCAAGATTTGATTTAGAAGATCAAATATAAACCCCCCATGATACAAATCTGATAAGAGTGACAAGAGAAGTGGAGGATTAAAGCATCATTTTCGAAGATTTGTAACGTATGTCTAACATCTCATATTTTCTTGTTTTAAATTGCTTTCTTTTGCAAAAATCCTAGTTCTACCAAGTTGAAAATGCATATCAATGCATCTATTGATGCATCAACATGCATTTGACATAGTTTAAGGGATTTATGATGGATGAAAGCCGAAAGAAGTCAGAAACGTGCATTTTTTGATTTTCATCCCTTAAAACTTAATGAAATGATTCAAAAATATTATAAGTGATGTAGATGTGGATGTGATACTATGCAAAGCTATTTATGTACTTGCAAATTGTTTTTTTAATTGTTTCAATGTTGTGTTTATGACATTTAGTCGTAGGAAAATGAGTCACCCGCAATGGACCTATATAGATCCCCTGCAATAGAATATCACCATGTGACGATAGACTCAACTGAAAACTTGTTTAAACGGTTTTTCTTCTTTGATAAAAGTCTCGGTTAAAGATTAAAACCCTGATCTAAATCAAAAATCAGATAAAAACTCTTTTATATAATAATACAAAATAAAAAAAAACGAAAATCTAAAGTATGACAATTGTAGGGTTTTTTATTTTTTGGTGTTTTAAGGTTTTAGGGTTCATCTTTTTTTTTAGAGTTTAGCATCTTTCTAGGGTTTTAATATTTTTTAAGGTTTAGTTATTAGGGTTTAGGGTTCATCTTCTCTTCTTAGGCTTTTTTTTAAGGAGAGGGGGGGGGTAGATTTTAAGGTTAATCTTTTTTTTTTTTTTAAGGTTTAACATTTTTTAGGGTTCTTATTATTATCATCTTTTTAATGGTTAATATTTAGGGGTTCATATTTCCTTTTAGGATTTTAGTTTAGGATTTTAAGATTATAAATTTTAATGCTTATAATTCAAGATTTATATAATTTTTATATTTTTCTTTAACGTTATTTATTTCTAACAGTTTTTGTTTTTGAGTTTGACTAAAACTCTAAAGGTTGTCAGTTTCACTAATTTACTTGTCATAATGTGATGAAGCGGGTGACCTATATAGGTCCCCCACAAGTGACCTCATCACGACTCTTAATTGTATTTTGACTTTGGATGGATGATACTTCACATTTTATATTGACAGGCTGGCAACGCGTATGTTACTTAGATCCCTTGATGTTTGGTCATCACTATGTATGGCTGTTTATTATTATATTTTGAGTTATTTGTGTGTGTTTATATATGTTTAAGTAATCCCTAAAGTTTCATTAGAAAAATCAAAATTTTCCCCCAATTTCTCTCCATCTGGCGAAATATTCTACCGAAACTACAATATCTCCCAAAATTTCCCCTGGGTGGCAAAATTTCCAGGGAAAGCGATATTTAAAACACTAGACCGGAGAAAGCATGACAAATGACTCCAAGTTGATCTCTGAAAATGCCCCTACGCCCGAAGGTCCTGGATTGCCAAGAGAAGAATTATCAAAATTCAGTTTAGCATAACCCACACTAGGAGGAAGCCAAGATGCTGTGTGTGACGACATGAAAGGTGAGGAAAGTGCCATAGAGACCCAGTCCCTAGTAATATCAGATATGGAGATCCCTCTAAACTCCGGCTGAACTACCATCCATGAAGCCACCAAAAACAAGATGACCTCGATAATGGTCTGGAAGCTCCTTGAATTGTCCTAAGAAAATCCTTCCATTCCTTTCTTCCCAAATTACCCAGAAGACCGCACATAGAAAGGACTGAAACAAAACACGACCCCTCTTTCTAAGGCCTGATAACCTGGACTGTACAAATAACTTGTCCACTGACACGGGCATCACCCACTGAATCATAGCCTGGCAGATAAAGAATAACCATATACTCCTGGTCATCGGGCAATGTAGAAAGAGATGATCAATCGACTCCCCAGGTTCTCACAACATAAAACACATATGGGAGGAGAGAGCCCAATTCTTTCTTTTCCTTCGCAAGATATAAGAGGTATTGATCTTATGCTGTCCAAACAAAAGCATTAAAATACAAGAGGTGCAAAAGACTTCCAAATCCTAAGAGGTGGAAAAGGAAGCTCGGGACCAAGGGTGGACTGACGTAACAATGAGAAAAATGACCCGAGTAGAAAAGACACTACTGGACTCAAGTGACCAAATCCTAGAGCCAAGATAGTTAGGATCAATGAACACATATTTCAGAAACTCAAGCATAACGGCAATCTCACCCATCTCAGCAGGGCGGGGATCTCTTCTAAAATCGAGATTCAAAGTCAACCCAGAATTAGACTAGGAAAGAACAATTAATAGAAAACAGTAAGGATTTAAAAAGTTATTTGAATTCAAAAGGTATAGAAGATTTTTTGAATTAAATAGGTCTAAATGATTAAAAAAAACTAATCACTGGATTATTTAGAAAACTGCCCTTTTTCATGAATATATTGGAGATTCTCGGGGGGAGGGGAATCTTTGAAGTTGAAAAAAATTGATATCAATGTTTAAACAATCATCATGTATCATAGAAGATCTATCAGCTCCATGATTTAATCATAATTTTCAGATCAAAGAATTTGTTTTTATTTTTCAATATAAAATTAAAAATATTTTTATAATAAATTTCTATATATTGGGATAGAATTAATCATATAATGTCAATCCATGGCTGATCTATCCATGCTTGAGCTTATCTTTGCCTGTATATAAGTCCTGTTTTAAGTTCCTAAGAGTTTCCATGTGTCTCCAATGTTTCCTTCATTCTTTACATCATTTCCAACTCCAAGCACATTGATATCTATTTGGTATTCCGAGCCTTGAGTGTAACAACATACAGCCTGAGTGCTTGCATTTATGCAACAGCATCAGAATGCTTCCATACAACATGTAATCAAGGAAAGGATTTCTACTATCCAAATTTCCAACCATTGAGATCACCAAAAAAATTAAGCAAGCATAAAAATTCATCTCATTTGTGAAGTATACGCTTTCCACCAAACTGAAAGAGATCCACATGAGCAAGCAAATTGCCCAATGAGCTACCAGTGAGTGTCCACACGGACAAATAAGAGATTTCTAAGCAGTTACTACAAAATTAAAACCAAGTAGCCAACATCATCATTAAACTACATTCCTGTAAAATAATAGTCATTTACAAGAAACCGTGCATGTTAAAGATGTTCCAAGAGCTTCCACAAACCACATTTCCTTCTATAGTCAGAAAACTAATCAGCCTTTAATCCATCAACCAAGTTTAGTAAGCAACTATCTTCAATGTAACTAATCTCTCTTTTCCAGTGCCGAACTTTGAACTTTACTCAGAATTCAAGTAACGCAATCTACCAATACTACCATAGACAAGCATATAGCAAACAAAAAGAAACTGGCATAAAGCTGTCAGATCTGACCTAAATCGAAAATGCCACAGAAGATTACATGTGCCGCGAAGAAAGCCATTCAGGAATCACTAGGTGCACTCGAGTTCGAATTACCACGACGAAGATCTTCGATTAAATTGCCGAGCTCTTTCCGAGCAGATTCCCTTCCAAACATGAACCCGTACCTGAGAATATCGAGTTAGTGAAGGTCCAATTGGATTAGAGATGAAGAAGAAAGAGATGAGAAAGGGAAAAAAAAATTGTAAACCCTAACCCTAATTTTTGCCAAAATTGGCACCAGAGAAAGACTAGTGAAAAAAATACACACCAAAAGGAAACTGCAGAGAAAACTCCAGCTGCAGCAACTGTTTGAAGGAGAGTGAAGGCTTTCTCCATCAAATAGTAGACAAGTTGAAGTCACCGTTCCAAACAAGAGAAGCACTGACGAGCAGCGGGGAGCAGCTGAATTAAGTTCGGGGAAATGCTGAAAAAAACAACGCGATGCACGAAGGGCTGTAAATGGGCCGAGCTGAGCCGAAATTTTCCAAGCTCGGGTCTGGCTCGTAAACCTTTATTTGGGCATTAAAAATATTTTGGGCTCACTCGGCTCGCAAAAGCTTTGCTCGTAATAAAAGCTCGCTCGCAAAAAAAAATAAAAAATAGCTTATCTAAAATCTTACTTCTCTGTACATGTTTTGCCACTCTGCCTACTTTGAGTGGAGCTACATGTTGGCCCCAAACGGCTTATTAAATTTTTTATAATTGTCTTTTTATAAATATATTATTTATAATATTATAATGTTACATCTATATACATTAACTTTTTAAAATTATATTTTTACACATATTTTCTTAAAATTAGTTTTTTTTAATAAGTACTTAAAATTAGTTTTATACCTGGTTTTACTAATTTTTTATAATTACTCTTTTGTAAATATATGTTTTAATATTACAATTTTATACCTATATACATTAACTTTTTTAAATTAATACTTGTTCTTAAAAAATAAATAAATAATAAAAATATAATTAAAGTCTAAGTACCAATGTAACAATTCTAATGTAACGAAGATGGGTGTTTGACAAGTATTAGGTAATTTGCAAGGTCATTTCTTCATTGAAGAGCCTCACACACGAACATATAATCAACAAGAGCCAGAACGAATCCAACTTAATTGTAACCGACTGTTAGCTATTTGTCATAAGAAGGATGGTTAAAGCGGGAATTGCTCCCATAACTATATAACCTTGTCCTTGGATGATATATGCGAACAGTCTCACCCAGACAATCCAGATATGGGCTTGAGTGAGCATTAATGACTAAAATCAAGAACGCGGTCAAAATTATTTTACACAAATAGGTTTATGTTGTTCATTCGAGTCTATTCTTAGGTGTATGTGGTTCATTCGAGTCCTTCTGTTGCTTATACATTCGGACAGCCTATTTAAAGCTCACAAGCTTTGAAGCTTAAAATCTGGGAACCGAGTAAATTTGAAATGTCAAACATATCGAAAACAGGCTCCCAATCTTTTGGAGCATAAAATTCGGGAGCTGAGTAAATTTGCAATGTAAGAGATATTCAAAAAAGACTCATGGAACAGCAATCTTAAACCCTTCATGTTTAAATATTTTTTTTATACGTGTGCTTGATAATATGAATATATATTCGGGGTTAGAAAGCAATTGATCAATTTGCAAGGTGGCAACCGATTCACGGGCTCATGTTTTGCTAAACCTTAGTTTCTCCAATTTTCTTTTTAGTTTTACAACTTTTTTCCTTTCCTATATATGCACATAACCTTATATCCGGATTAAGGACAAAATTGCAATTCAATCTCTTGAATACCATGCATTTAAAAACAATAAATCGTAAGATAACGTCCAACAAATATATAGTAGGTTGGACAAGACAAAATATATAGTGATGAAAGCTGGACTAACCAAAAATACCAGTTTCCATGTAACAAGTACTTGAACAAAATATCAAGGGGATAAAAGAAAACAAAAAAAACAAAAACAGGAAGAACAAAAAAACATCAGCCTACCCGTTCTGAAGCTATGATCTCTCAATCCAAACCCCATATTTATGGGGCTTTGTTTTTGTGGAGCAGACCTTGCTAGCTAGTAATGGGTACAAATATGTTGGCTATCTAGTATCCATTGACACCCTTAAGTAAGAATTAAATAAATATGAATTTTATTTAAAAAAAATGACTATTTCGATAAAAGTATCATATGAAGTCATCTAAGTATAAACAATTTTAACTAATGCACTTAGTACATGCAAAGAATGGGAAAGCAGCTTGGTTTGAGCATTGCTGAAATAAAATAAAGTATTCAGACTTCTACAAAGTGTTTAATATCTAAAATAGGATGATGCTCTGCAAGTCTTTATACTCACCTTATGTACCACCCTATTGGGTTAAGAGGAAGCCTTGTCATAAGAATGAGCTTGCTCTAAGAATGCATCCACGTTAAGCAGATCGGCAAGATATGGGCATCCACAAACTAGTTTCATCAAAACAGAGACAACGACCTCTTAGTAGGAGCATGGCATGAAAAAAAAAAAAGATTATTAGTATTAGCTTATGGGGAAACCAATCAATATACAACATTCAAGTATATAACACTGTTTGTCATCCAATTTGTATACCTTTGGATCGTGATGAACAAGCAACGTTGTACGACCACAAAACTATTTGGAAATAGATAACACCAAGATGAAACTTGCACCTGCCATTTGAGATTTTCAAATTGTCATCACAACAAATATGAAAAATAATATAAGAAAAAATAGGTGGCAACTAACATAAACTTAAAAGAAGGAAATAAACCAAGACAAATAACTAAACTATGCAGTTTATTAAGCAAAGTGAACATTACATTACCTGAGATTTCTAGAAAGCAATCAGAAATCGACGGTGTAAAAAAAATCAGGCATCTAATATACGCTTAAAAGAAAGGAAATCTGAAAAAAAAAAACATTACATCACCCGAGATTTCCAAACAACAACCAGAATTCAATTGTGTAAAGAAGAATAGCAGAAAAATTAGGTAAAATACTACCGAAAATCGGCAATATAAAAAAGGTAAGGGGGAAACAATAGCAGAAGAAAAATATGTGAAATAGGAAAACCCTACATTATCTGAGGATTTCAAGTAACAAAATGGGTGTTTGCATCTATCACATCCTAAACTTAAGAGATCTCAAAGGAGTCCCTAAGAAGTCTGAAATATGACTCTCACCCCATTCCACATGGGAGTGGTAGTCAATACATTGCCAAATAAATAAAAGTAACTCAAGATATTATAAAATATTGAAATATGAGTAAAAACTCAACTATTACATCCAAGTCAAAACATAACACAGCAACGGAAAATAAAATGAAATCCTTAGTTTCATGCTCAATCAAATCCCTAAATAAAATATGGCCTGGCAATGGCTAATAATAAGCTTTGGCATGCAAGCCAACAAAAAAAAGTAAAATCCCTAATATAAGATCTAATTAACTTCTTCGATAAATTCAGCAGTTTCATCAAAACAGGTTTCCATGGATTGGTCTCCGTAGTCCAAGTCATCCTCCTCTAAAGCTCCTAAAAATATGGTGCTTGAAAGAAAAAGCTAAACTTACCCAATAAATAAATAAGTCTAACAAAGTTTATAATTGAATTAGGGACAATGTCACTCTTCAATGGTAATCCATATAACAGTAAATAATGAATACTGTGGTGTATAATGAGATATTAAGTGTATGGACAAATCATGAGTAACAATATAAATGAATATGCATGTATATGTTGAATATGCAAGGTCTAGTTTTAAAGGATGCATGATGTGCACTATCATATGAAATCACCAAGTGTGATCTAAGAAAACAAATCTAAGATGCAATGTAATTAATTAAACTGTTTGAATGTTGATATATAAGTCCCCACAAGATCGATCATTCCTTGAGCAAGATGTCTTCTCAAACCATCCCCCCAATACAGGGTCATTCTCAAGTTAAGATATTCTATGTGTACATCATAGTTTTAAGGGGCTCCGACCTAGAGGGCACAATTCCCCTTCTTATTTGTGATCAAGGGTAATACTCCAAGGAATTCCAATTATAAACTCATCAGGGAATCATAGATATAAACAAGCAACCAATAATCATTCCTTTAATAGTCCACAGGACCAAATAGGTACATTAGGATACCTAGTCCCTCAACTCCAGAAATATATATATATACATATATGCAAGCCTCCTCACCTATTATGATTTTCAGATCATAATAATCTCTATAATATCCTTAAAAATCCAGAAGTATGGACTTACATGCAAAGGATTAACCTATAGATCAAATCCATGGTCATAAGGTGTCATGATGTGCAAGTGAAATTGTGTTCATTAACTAAGCACACAAATCATGTGTACAATGTGTAATTTAGCTAACTAACGTGCTGGACATAAAATAAACATGGTATACAAGTCATATCAAAATATCACAAGTCTACTAATTATAGTCAAGGGATTCATAAGGATATGGGTATACTAATCATACAGAATTAAGCAAAAGTAATGTCAGAATCAGTCTAATAAAATCCAAATACACATGTCCATGATATTCCAGGTCAAACGGATCAAGTTGGTTATTCTCGGCGAGCCGAGGGGTCGCTGAGCTAGGTTCAGTGTATCTTTGGTGGCCTTTTGGCGAGTCTAGGAGGTCGCCGAGGGATTCCAATGGGTTTTCTGGGTATTGGGTTTTGTGTTAGACGGTCAGGCTCGGTGTACTATTCGGTGCGTCGAGTGGGGTCTCAAACATTAGTAAACATCATTACATTAATACTTATCATATCCTACCATTAAACTTTGAAAATCATAGTGAAAACTTTGAAAACTACTTCATACAATTGAAAGTAACTCTGAACACCAATTAAAACTATAAAGTGAGTTATCCTTGAATACTTACCTTGATGTGACGTTCGGTGTAAAGAGTTACACCTTTGCTCTTCCTCTTCTTCTTCTTCTTCTCCTCTAAGCAATGAATTAACCACTAATGGTCTTGGGTTTATATAAATACTTAGAGACTCTAGGATTAGTAACTATTAACTTTTAAACTTAGCCCTTAGATGGGTATTTTAAATCTCATCCTTTAGATGGATTTCCCAGCCCATGTGGGTTAATTTCTATTGTTGGTTTTCTTCTAATTCTGTTTTAGAAGCTTAACTTTTATTTGAATTGTTTCTATTCTAACTTGTAGAGAGAATCTCATTAACCTTTAATCTTCTAATCTCAGCCATTGATTGGGAAGTGAAGGTTATTGCGAAATCCTAGCCACACATTTTACTTTAGAAGTTAAGATTGTATGTGCTTTACACAGTTTCCTTGTTGTACAATCCACCAATCACAATTAGTCAAAGTCAAACTATACATCAATTACTAAAATTTTAAATTAACCCTTAATTCCCTATTAATTACACATTAGCCCCTAATATTTTGTTTGGGTAATTACAGCATCAACTTACAAAATGGGTGTTTACAAAATAACCAGGGGAAAAGAAAAAAAACAAAAGAAATAAATTTTGTAAAATATGAGTGCCTTACATTACCTGAGTTAAGAATGAGTGTTTTCGGTAGCAATTTGTAGCAATACGATTTCCAGCGACGGCTTTGCAAAAAAACCCTAGGAAAATTGACTAACATAAAAAACAAAGAAAAATAGACTGATGAGATGAATTGCATTCATGAGATTATAAGGACAAAAATTGACTGATATAAGATCATAAAAAAAATAAAAAATAGATCTTTACCCGGATGGTTCTTCTAACAAGAACATTTGAGTAAGAATGATCCGACTTTGCTAAAGACGAAAGAAGCAGTTGCAAATGCAATAGCAGTTCCAGTAGCAACATCAGAACTACCCTTTTGTAAACGATGGTCACTACAGTAATCAACATACTCAAATAACGACAAAACAGACATGAGCATTAAATGCACGCCGATTTAAAAAATATAGAACCAAATCAAAGTATATTCGGTAGAAAAGAATAATGAAACGGTTTAAGTATGTACTAATAATGGAGGGAGACGGTATTGATCTTTGAGCATAAGCATGTGATATGAACTACGACATTGTCACTAAAAGCGTCCAAGAAGATACC
Source organism: Pachysandra terminalis (assembly GCA_031762675.1). Classification (NCBI taxonomy): domain Eukaryota; kingdom Viridiplantae; phylum Streptophyta; class Magnoliopsida; order Buxales; family Buxaceae; genus Pachysandra; species Pachysandra terminalis. The sequence continues at coordinate 10,418,071 of JAUPMG010000009.1, forward strand.
AGTATTGAGTCTTTGCTCTTGACAATTAATTATGTGTATCTCATTGAGGTGAAAACAACATAAGTTTCCACCTTGATCAGAAACTGTCATTACAACAAGCACTTCTTTTTGCAACAAAGAAATGTTAGATTTAAAAAGAAGATAACAGTAAGGAGCACATATATAAGTAATCACAATCAACTGTTACAGCATCTAAATATTGGCAATAAGTACTACATAAACATTAAAACAGATGTACGACAAAAATTAAATAAGCATAACAAACAAACAAAGACTATAAAGGTAAGCCAATGGGTTCAAGTTGTGGTGTCCAATGAAACATCAAATGTCTTCAACTTGATTGACATTCCATTTTGGGAATATTTTATTCTCACTTGAATTTGCATTGCATCCCATACGAAATAAGTGTTTCTTTGTAACCGCGTTGGTGTTGAAGTCATTCGTGAAACTGGTTCGCTCCTGATTTATAGAAATAATTAGAGTATGACAATGTCTAATGTTTTGGGAGTAAACTTGCACTGTAAGACATTAATTATAATATGCCTATGTAAATCATACTTGCCTCTGCAGTCATTCCCATAACTTTTTCAGCAGACACCTCAATAATGTTTTTAGCATGATTACCAAATATCGTGACATCGATGCTACATGTTTCATCTTGCAGGGTTACACGCAATAAGCACCTACATTTAAGGAAAATGTTTCATCAGATCACTTTATGTACATAAGTTATTAGCAATCAAAGTATGTTAATCGAAGTGTAGAATAAATATTTATTGGAATACCTTGGTTTGGATGTGCAATTATTTTGGTTACATCTGTCATAGTTAAACCTTGTGTCGACTTCCTCTTTTGTTCTTACAAAGCATCTACTACAAGACATATACCACAGACGCTGGTCTACATCAACCTCAGCAACCGTTGCCTTTATCCATGCAGGTGCACACTAGTGCATAATAATTACCATTAAGGATGAAAAGAATGTATAATTTAAGGGCCAATTATTTGACTAAAAACACATAGATACTAACCAGTTTTGATAGATCATGTATAGAAATAGTCTCAAGCTTCACAGATGTGTTTGTAAGATTAAGAAAAGCCTTTTGCTCCTTAAGCTCATTTATCGAAGGCTGGTTTTCTATGCACCTAAAAAAGCAATGGTATAATATAAATGATTATTTGTACAATCTATAAATAGTAAAAAAGTTGTTTGGTATACCATAAGCACAAGTTATTCGCCTCTACGATATCAGGATTTATGAGAATTCTCATGGATGGACTTATTGTGAGTGAAACACCTAGTTGTCAAGATTTTTGAAATGGTTAGAAAGCTTGTACAAAAAAACCATTGTATCACATTGCTTACCATTGTAAATTTTGATCTTAACATCTTTAGCAACAATTATTGGTAGTTCTTCAAGGACATTGGAAATATTATCACACTCATTGCATGTAAATTCATCCCACGTAGATAGACGAGTAAGCGTTCAACAATATAAGAATAAATTAATGAATCCCACATGGCTTAACAGATTCCAATAATTTTAGATTATATGTATAAAACAAACTATTAAGGAAACCTACATTTGATCAATAATTAGAACATCTCGAACCCAGGATGACGAGCCAATTCCTTTGGACATTGCATTCTTCGTTGAAAATACCTCAATGACAATACCCACAACATCTATATATATGATGAACATGTGGTGAATGTTTATTTCAAAATAGTAGATGTAAAGTATAGAAAACGAATCACTATAGTGAATGATTACCTATTGGCGTAGATTTAGATAGGTGTTTTGACAAATTAGATAATGGAATGAAATTATTTATTATAGGGCTTGCCTCCATTGGATCACTGAAGGAAGGGTCAGAATATGCCCTCATATTTTCTGTTAAGTCAAACTTTTCTAGTTGTGTCCAAAGTTTTGATGCAACCAAACTTGTATTAACTATTTCTTACCGACTTCAACGAGGAACAACAAGTAACACTTGTCAGAAATCACCACCAAAAACAATAACTTTCCCTCCAAATAGCAAATTTGAATCACATAGATCTTTGAACAAATCATTTACTGCTTCAAAAGCTTAACGTTTTGCCATAGAAGCCTCGTCCCATATTATAAGCTTTACTTTCCGTATTAAAATTGCTAGGCTACTTTGCTTTGAAATGTGACATGCGCCAGTGTCTTGAATATGGATTGTTATTTTGAATCGAGAATGTGCAGTGTGGCCCCCTGATAGAATTGAAGCAGCTACCCTAGACGACGCTGTTGCAATTGCGATCTCATCCTGCGATCATATTTTAGCTAACAATGCTCGTTATAGAAAAGTCTTCCTTGTTTCACCAGGACCATCTATAAAAAAAGTTCCTGCCTCATTTTTAACTATTCTTTCCAAGATCTTATCATATGCTTGGCGTTGGGAAACATTTAGCTTTGTAGGTACAATGAGATCAACTTCTGTAATTGGTATAGCTAATTCTTCCATAATTTCCTTTGATATGGCTTCATGTAACTCACATTCAAGATCAATAGTTGGTAAACTATAATCGGTAATATTTTTACCCATTGACTCCAAAAAAGTGTTGATACTCTGCAAAGTTTTACGAAGAGCAACATTTTTTGGTAAAGACATGTGGGTAAAATCTTCAAATAACGACCCATAAAAATGCTCCCACAAGGCCCTGGGATTACTTGGTTCACAATAGACGAGAATTGTAGCAAACAAACGGCGAAGCTCAAATGGCATCTGAAACAAAGATGCTTTTAGCATACATTCCTCAATGCTATTGTCTGATTCAAGTAATCCATGTAGCAAAGAGTAGCCTCTCGAAATGTTGAGCAAACAGTGGATTGCACGATGAGTAAAGATTCAAAGGAAGTGGGTCCTTTAATGTGATTAAGTAATAAGAGTAAGTAGTATCGCTCACCTTCAGCCGGGTTTGAAGCAACAATTTGACCAATTGCATGTCCCCTTTTTCTCGTAATCCACATCCTATCTTTTGTATGCCATACATAATACTCAGGGAATTGTATGTACAGATGATTCCGGGCCTCTTGGTCAACCTCATTTGTTTGAAAGAATTCAGTGAGCATGGTTTTTAATATACGCTCATTTTCAATAATGTCATGTAGGTCTTCGTTCTCACGGAAGCCGACAACCTGAAGGTTTAGAAGATGTAGTTGTTAATGCATTACAGATGGGTGCATTTCATTAAGGGTTCCCGCTTGCATGTTCACCAAGTTGCTTCCTGAGGTGATATCCACCTTTCAGCTTGGAATTGTTCAATTTCATCTATAAATTCCTCACCGCTTTCATTGCTGACATGAAAGATAACACGATCATGACCCTTATAGATGTACTTGTACAAATATTTGACAACTTTGATGGTTGAGCATATTTTGACATTCATATGACAAGCAACTTTGATAATAGTGTGGGTTGTAAGGATAACCCAACCATTGTCTAACCAACAACACCTTGCTTTAACTTTTTCACCTGATTCTCGTCGTCTATAAATGGGATACGAATTTTCTGCCTTCTTCGTTGATTCTGAGAACTCTTATAGGTACCAATTCTTACAACGACCTCTTTTAGTCATACACACATTACTAACATTTAAGTCTCCACATGACCCATGCATCATATGTTTGACAACCAGCTTGTATAAGTGAGGATGTTCATGTTTTTTTTGGAATTTTCGCTGATACAAATTGATCATATTGCTCTGGTGATTCGACCTTATAACCTGGTGCTAGAATAATTAAGAAATGTACATGGGGTAAGCCTCTTTTTTGAAATTCGACGACATATGTATATGCATTGATAGACCCAAAGATTTGGTTGTCCAATATCTCGTGCTTTAATGATGTAACTTTAGCATTGAACACCCTAGAAATTAGATCAAGTTTATTTGGTGCTTCTTCCTCGGGGGACAACTGCTCATTTATCTCTGTCCATGTAGCATTGCAAGTCATTGTTAAGAAAATATTCGGCTTCCCAAATCGATGTACTAACGCCATTGCATCAAGGTACCGGTGTCGCATGTCCCTAGGACCTCCAATGAAAGATGCAGGTAAAACAATTTTGTGTCCAACTTGGCAACAACGGGTTTCACCTGCTGCTATAGAATCAGCAATTCCTTGATATAAGTCAGCTCTAATCTTATTCTGGTTGTTTCGATGGTAGTCAAGTCGAGAAGTTTCAATTTTTACATACATGTCAACAACATTTTGTTGGAGCAGTCTGCCTGCACATAACAATATCGATTTCTCATTTGGTCTAATCTGAAGGTTGTAACAATAATACTCTCAGCAAGAAATGTTCGATCGAGTCTTTGAACTCTGTTCATACACTACATCAATAGAGAAGCACAAGGGATTACACTATAACTATGGAGTAAACAATAAGGTCATAAATGTAATTTTGAGCATGAAACTAAAATTTTTCCCGTCTTTTCTTGATGAATTAGACTGCACGTTGATGTAGAATTTGAAGGATTGATAATAATATTGTTGGAGCAATTTTTAAACCTATCTCTGCAAGAAACTCGATTAATGCCTTGGTGCCATTGATGTTTCAAAAAGAGAACACCTCGCAAGTGCACGAGTTCGATTGTAGCTTGCAAAGTACAAGGGTATCGTACCCAAGAGATTGAGATGGTTGACTTAATTAAACTACTTTACTTCTAATTAGTTCAAGACAAGGTTGGTTGATTCCTTAAAACTAAGAATTAAATAAATACAGAAAACTAAATAAAAGTGATTAAAAGTGAGAAAGTGTTTGGATAGAGAAAAGTCTAGGGAATCAAATCCACCACTAACCTCCTAACTATGGGCAATCAAATTAACCTAGAGAGTCTGATAAGTTTGTATTCTAATTGGGTTTTGACTACAAGTCTCACCAATCACAAGAATGCTAATGGAATTAATTCCTAGCATAACCCATCTTCGATTGGCACAAGTTGTATACACTAAACTAAGGTTGTAGAACAACTTGTCTTCTCTAGGCATGGATTATCTAAAACTCAATCTCACATTCCAAAAAATATCATTGCATAACCATCACCAACAAGATTACAAGAATTGAAAGTGTTTGAATATTAAATTCAAGGAAAATATATCCTAAGAAAAGAAATATATTTTCAAAGAAATTAATTAAAACTATAACATCAATTGTTAATAAACAATTCCCTAGATTATGCAATTAATACAAAAGTATCAAAAACTCTAAGTAAAACTGAAAAATCCCAAGTTACTTGGCTAGGGTTTCATTGAAACGTTGGAATGGTGTTTAGCTGCTCATGGACGTCGAAGAAGCCGAAGTGCCGATGGCGATCTTCACACTTGAAGACATCACTTCCCTTCTTTTTCCTCAATCTTCTTTTTCACGTTCTGCTACAATTCGTTCCACCAAAACTGCTGTCCAAGACTTCCTCCTTGATTCCATTGCACGACCCTCCTTATATAGAACTCACCGAACTGCCCAAGACTTCATTTTTAGAAACGCACGAACTACCTTGCTAATTTTGATCCTTGCCTTCTAATTCTGTTCTTGCTTCTTCAGCTACATCTTCCCAAAACAATCTCTTTCTCCTTGCTCCAATTCAATCTTCATTCTATTTCTTTCCAATTTCGGTCTTCAGCCAACTCAGTCCTTGCTCCTTCAGCTAACTTGGTTTTCTTTCCAAAACGAGTCTGATCTTTAGCCAATTCGGTTTTCAATCAATTCCGATTCAGACCTTTGGTTCATAATTTGGGTTGAATTGGGTTGATTTGTGGGCTTTGGTTGGCGGGCTTTGGTGGGCTTTTGGTCTTCTCTGATTTTGTTCTTTTTATGCCTGATCCGACCCGTCCTTAATCTGAATTCTCCCGAACACTCCAAATGGGAAAAGAAGTGGATATTGCAATGGATTGTAACATCCATAGAAGTGCTTAATTCTATGACTAATTCCTGAGTGGCCATAGACAATTGTATCTCGCTCAGCTGGTTGGCTTGAAAAATTGTTCTCAATCCATATTGTCGCAACTTGTGATTCAGATAGCATATTATGTGTCTTCTGATCAACTTCTACATCAAATCGGATAATGATTTGACTTTGTTCATGAATAGGTAAACCCTTTAACGTTCGAAAGAACAAAGCATAAGGATTCACTTGTATAATTAGAAGTTTAATTATGTCGAGGTGTAACCTAAGAGCCGCATGCAACCGATTTTGTAGTTCATGCTCAGTGTCATAGAAGTACAGCTGCAAATAAGTAGGATGCCCATCTTGTGGAAGCCAATCATTTATGTAATGGTAAATTTGGCCTTGAACCTTGAAAGTGTATATGCCTTTGTTCCTTCTTGTAAGGCTTGAATCGCACTGAACCCCCAGAGATGTAAATGCAAAACTATTATTATATGTTCGAACATATGTTCTAAAATCTGAAGCATCCTCATCGAGTGAAGTGAATAGACGACATAATTCCAAGGGGACATCATTTGAGGCCAACTTGACTTCTCCATTTGAACAACAAAAACCTTTGGGCTCATGAGAGAACCTCTTTGCACTACAATATTGGCAATTAGGAATTGATGGCAGGATGGATTCGCTATCTAGAATATCTCCGCGATGGCTGTTGTTCTGATGCTTACTCCCCTACCTGCATTTCTGTCCCATAATCAACAAAACCTAATTTATTCGATATTATTTACAATTAGCCTATCATTGAGATGATCATAGGTATTTCTTTATGCCAACCTCTTTTTCATGTCGTTCTTAATGAGCAAGGCCTCGTGGGAAATAGATTTTGGCTACTCGAAGGTTGTCCAGCTGTAAAGCCAATGAGAAGAAGTAAATGAGGATGTGTTGTTTCTAGCATTGAATATAATAGAGAGGAGTTTAATTTTTAAAGATGTTATAATTATAAAAGAAAAATGGAACAAGTAATTGTGGATAAGTGAGTGGTACAACATACCATCTGTGTGAATGCTTCTGGGTGCATTAATTTCATCATAATATCTGGGACTTCAGATACCGGAATTGTATTAAAGGTAGAAGCATTGTCTGATTCGCCACAGACTGTAGCTATAATATCATAATAAAAAAGGGTTAACCTTTTTTGTCGTAAATATATAGCAAATTTTAAAGGAGAAGTTTCATGTTTAACATGTAACGCTTCTGTTTCACAGGGGGCGAATCCACATCTAATATAAATATGGGATGGTACAACATATCATTTGTGTGAATGCTTCTAGGTACATCAATTTCCATTGTAATAATCAAAGTTTCAGATCCCAGAATTGTATTAGAAGTAGAAGCACTGTTTGATTCACCATGGATTGTAGCTATAATAGCATAATCAAAAAGGGTTCATCTTTTTCTCCTTAAATATATAAGAGATTTTGAAGGAGAACAATGTATGCAACATGGTTACGTCCATTACCACATTCATTGTAAGTTGAAGTAACATCAATCCCCTTTGTTAATGAAAGTAATTGATTTTGTCTCCTCTTTTTCTGCAGTTCATTAGCTCTCAAGCGTCTACGTTCCTTCTGTTCCTCACTTAAACGTGTATAATATGCACGATTGTGTTCATGTACCATCCTAGCTTTACCAACTGTAAAATGGGAAAGATGTTCATGTGACCATTCAACTGTAGTCCCTCTAAATGAAAAGCGTAAGACACTATAATACCTTTTCGAAGAGCGCAGAAGGTAATAGAGGATGAAGTATTTGTTGTCACTATTGTGTCATCTACGTTAAATTCTCTATTAGATTCCTTATCGTAGGTTCCATGTTTAATGTGTAGCGCTCTTGTTTCACATGGGGCGAATCGACATTTTATATACATATGAGAAGAGTTTACTAAATACTTTTCTAATACGTGCTTAAGTAATACTTTGAAGTCTTACAAGAGGGGGAAAACTTGTAATTATCATAATCTAGTTCAAAAGCTGTTAACAAAGCACATCGTCAATAGGGAACGCACATTACCATGAAAAAAATATAATTTAATAATGTCATAGATATATAAAATGTTTATATATATACACATATAAAATAATAACTGCATATGTAATTAGAAATTTTGTCATATGTATTGATTCGTCAAATAGGTATAGCCTTTTTCAGCATAGTACAAAGATAGAAAGGGTACAAACAAAGAGTTCTAAATAACCAAGCGCTATTAGGATAACACTTAATCATCGAGGCTGCATTTCAATACCAATATCCATTATGCTCACACTCCATAATAACTTGTGCACTTGCTTGTAAACATTGCTTAATATTGTAAATCAAATATCTTGGGAACATATTTGTGTGTTTATTCTCACATATAACTTGAAAAATGAACAACGTATTCTCTTCCACCTAGATGGATCGCCCCTTTCGTTAATGTGCAAGCTGTGAACCCCAACACATACCCATTGATCGAGGAAAATTTGAATCACTACCCTAACAAAATCAGCACCTGCAAATAATGTAGTTCCAAAATGATTAGGGGTGGAATCCAATATGTCCAAATTTGGTTATCATGTTGAAATGGATTGTTCACAGTGCTTGTAGCATACGGAACCACATTATAAACTAGTGCTTAAATAACTACTGGCTAATATAGCTATGGAGGGGGCAACACCGAGTCTACGCGGTAGGTAGGTAAATCAGCTAAATGCATTGAACCTGGATCTATATATCCACTCGCAGACCATGCTACATTGTTATAAGATATGGGAATGTTTGGTTCGTATTGCCAGTAGTAACACACTGGGATGCTTCATAATGAGAACGAGATGACATGGTAGTTAATCGCCCCAATTGTACCACATTATCCATAACGGCCTGTGTCATGGCTTCCATATATAATGTGTGACGCTCCTGTTTCATAAGGTGTGAATTGACATGTAATATAAACATGGGAACAACTTACTAAATCCTTTTAAAATCCGTGTTTAAATAGTACTTTGAAGTCTTGCAATAGAGAAGGGAAACTCGTTATTATCGTAACCTAGTTTTGAATTTGTTAACAAAGTACAACAACAATAGGGAACGCACATCGCCATGAAAAGATCGATTTTAACAATGTTATCTATATGTAAAATGTTTATATATGTACATACATATATAGTAATAACTGCACATGTAATAAAAAAATTTGTAATATGTAATAATTCATCAAATAGTTACAACCTTTTTCAACATACTACAAAACTATAAAGGCTACAGACAAGGAGTTCTAAGTAATCAAGTGACATTAATGATCCTATACAAAATTTAGGATAACAGTTAATCATCGAAGCTTGATTGGATACCAATATCCATTACGCTCGCGCTCTACAATAGCTTGTGCCCCTGTTGGTAGTTCATCCCCCTCCCAAAAATAATTTCCATGTCCATGTCTTTTGCTTCGACACAATGCATCAACTAAGCTATTGCTTCTCTGTATACATGTGAAACGATATAACGTGGGAAATCTCGTAAACGTTGCCTAGTCTTGTAAGTCAACTGTCTTGGGAACAGATTCATATGTTTATTCTCAAAAACAGCTTGAAAAAGAAAAAGCGCATCTCCTTCAACCCCGATAGATTTCCACTTTTGGGCAGCTGCAAACTGTAAACCTCGACACATACCCGATGCCTCTGCAAAATTCAAATCATTATCCCCAACGAAATTAGCAAATGCAAATAATGCAGTTCCAGAATGATCATGGAAAACCCCACTACGATGATCACGCTCTTCGTTAAAAGATGCACCATCAAAATTAAGCTTTATACATCCTTCCGTGGGTGGTCCCCAGTATGTCCATACTTGGTTACCATGTTGAACTGGATGGCTGACATTGTTTGCACCAAGCGGAACCCCATTGTAAACTGGTGTTGGAATAACAGTTGACTGATATAGCAATGGAGAGCACAACACCAACCCTACGTGGTAGGTAGCTAGAGCATCTGAATGCATAGAACCTGGATCTATATATCCACTAGTACACCAGGAAACATTGTCATGGGATATGACACTGTTTGATTTGTATTGCTAATAGCAACACACTGGTATGCTTGATAACGACATCGGTACGACATAGGTGGCTAATGGTCCCAATTGCACTACATTATCCATAAGGCCCTCTGTAATAATAGGAAAATACAGATTTAGACAATGATTGATGACGAAGCATAAGAAGAGTTTTAGTATCTTAGATAAAATATCGAACCCAAGAAAGCTAGGTGTTGTTTATTTTACAATAAACAATTTAAGCAAAGCTGCCTAAATGTTACATTAACAATTTTCAAATACGAAAGGTGGGTAAATATATCAACTAAATATTTAAGAAGTCAATATCTGCATATTCTCCAATATTTTTTTTGTCTCTCAATTTAGTTTTTCTAAATTTAGAATTTATTTTAGGTGTAATGTATTCTCATATCTTACTTGTACTCATCTGCAATTTTTTCTTACTATGAAAGAATCAACACCGACAATATCTCAACCATTGTTCTTTACTTTCTCTATTTTATTAGCTGAAGCATTACTTATGTCCACCTGATTTGATTGTTTTGGTCCTCGAAACAACTCCAAGAGACTTCTAAGCAGCTGTTTAAAATATCAGTTCACTTAATTAGATCATCCTAAAGCATCCAAATCCTTTCATAATAATTCCAAGACAAAACTGTTTCTCAAGAATCATGAGGCTTCACTCAAGTATGTCTCTATACATGTTCCTCATTTTATTCGCCAATCACATGAAATCGACATGAATGTGTTACATGTCTACGTGAGATTCATTTCGTGACTAAGAACTTTCTGTTATACAATCTGGCCTGATAAATGTTCTCTTTGTTTTATCTGTATTGTAGGTTTCCCTGCTCTGTTGGCTATTAAGTTGAGCTTTCGAAAAAGAAACTGATGGAGAGGAAGTGGGGTTTTCTGAACATTAGATATGCGCATTAGAAGATCTAAGCTTCTACCCAAGAAATAGTGCCACCGAGCAATTTGATCAATGCAAACTATGAACTCAATAACACTACGAAATCAGCAAGTATATTTTACTAACAGAAACCCAAATCTGGGTACTTAATACAAGCTAAAGATAGTGTACTCGGATCTGGAATAGGTACTATAAATCATCAACGCATAAGATAGAGGAAATTATGCAAAACATATCTATAGATTTCACATGCATCAATGGGCAGAAACACTAAACAATTAGATTACATCAAGTAATAAAACTCTCCAAAAATACCAATATTTTAGAAAACCAATATTGTAAAATAGATATAGATTTATAACAAGGTTGTAACAAATAAATTTCATGCAA
>JAUPMG010000009.1:10454838-10485331 GCA_031762675.1 Pachysandra terminalis
CCGGCCGCCGGCGACCGGTTCCGACGTTCCGGTGACCGATCCGTCTAGTCAGGAGATCGATCTGGCCGGTTCGCGCGCGATTTGAAATTTTTTAATTTTTAAATTTTTTTTTTTCATTTTCTGTACCGGTCCGGCAACCGGTTCTGGTATTTAAAACTATGGTCTCATGTGCTCCCACGAGTCAGGTAGGGATCTCAAAACAACGAATCTATTGCTCATCTGTCAGACAATTCTCTGTGGCTTTCAGATCCCTTATCATATACGACATCTTCCTAAGATGCTTAACCATGCTAACGCTATGAGCCATCTTGTAGGTCTCAAATTTCATCGTCAGTGCACATACTCTGATAGTCGAGGTACCAACAAACGCGAGTTTCAGTGCGTTCCACATCTTAAGTGTAGTCTTATATGTCTCGAATTTTCCAATAACATCATTGTGCATGCTACTCAACATAGTAAATCGTGCACAACGATCCTTCTTGGCTCAAGCCTGATAGGCCTCTATATCTCTACGATGTTGGATAGTGGTGCCCTCCTCAGGATAGGCTAGGCTATGTGATAAAGTTTCCAAGGCCTCGGACTCATCGAGAAGATACTCGATCTTTCTATTCCATATGTCATAGTTCGTACCATCTAATTTCTCACCCTTGTTTAGGTTAACTACTATACTCTTAGCAACCATATCACTACAATTAAAGTGCACAGATAATTAACATCTCATATACACACATTGTTGATTTTGCATCATTATCTAAGGCTAAAAAATAATATTAATTTTATTTATCAAATCAAATATACACTAGACCGTAAATTGTAATGCATAATCATCAACAATATAATAAAATTTTAATACTATTTTTAATCCATAATATGTAAAACCCATCTAGAAAAGAACACAATCTCATCTAGGATATTATATATTATTTATATGTTAACCTCATATAATCATGCAAATAAAATAATTAAATTATACCTTAGATCTCTAAACATATTATATAAAAGGCATATATTCAATTAGAATCCAAAATTAAAATTTAAAAAATAAATTTTGAATTCTAAGTCTGTCCGGTCGACTGACTGGTCCAATCCGATCAACCGGTTGGTCCTTCAACAGACCGGGAACACTCGGTCACAAAATACAGTTTCTCTATTAAGTTATGGTTTATTACTGCTTGGTCGACTGGATGGTCCGTCCGGTCGACCGGGTGGAGTCCCGGTTGGTCAATTCAATCGATCGAGACCCTACGGTTGCTAAATGCAACCCTTCGTTCTGTCGCTGATCGGTCGACCAGACGAACCCCACCGGTCAACCGGAAAGGACTTAAAGCAAAAAAATTATCCGATTACCCACTCTAATCTCTTCGGCCCATCATTGTTTAGGTGTTATAAACTCATAATTGACACCCCAAAACAATGGAGATCACAACGTATGATTGCATAAACAATCATCTCTTGATCGTTGACGCAATCATTCATTGAGCATGTTGTTTTCCACAAAAACAACTAGGTTGCTTCTTAGACGAGGTTTCTCAACATACTTCAATCCAACGAAGGCGTATCGCAGTGGCTCTGATACTAATGAAGGTTGTAGATGACTCGGATCACGTACCTCAATGCATATGAACCTGAATTTACAGCGGAAGATCTCTATCGAACTGAAAACCGTCTCACGTCGGAATATATGATTTCTAGAATCACATACAATGAACCCACACTCAAAACAACCAAATCTCTGTATGAAAATCTCAATAGCAAAACCAAATCTCTAAAAGGAAAAAGAAATGAAAAGATAAAAGAGAGATTCTCTTGCTTGGAAATCTCCAAACGTGTGTGTCATAATAGGTAGGGATGAAGAATATTCTATATATAGAAGACTTAACTCAACTCCTCTTAGGACTCAATCTCCTAATTCTATTAGGAGAGAGTGGATAACTCTCCCCTAATTGTATTAGGAGATAATTATCCACATCCATACTTCTAAGCATGGATGTCCCATTAAGTAGGATCCTAGGTCAGGCCAACTGAGTCGACCCATCACTTAAATCCAACAGCAAATGTCTTTGGAACCGAGAGATTCTACTCAGAAACCGAAAAAATATCATAAAATAGTGCAAAAAGAGATTTGAAATTATCCTGTTTTGTAGAATTTTAAATAGAAATATTAGAGGAATTTCCATGCTTAAAAGTACAAAATGCAATCTATCGAAGAAAATCTAAATAAATTAGTTGGGCTTCGTCTAAGTGTCGTTTGAAACTTCGAACTTGCAGTTGGTTAACCAAAAGACATATACCATCATTTCACTAAATCAGACACTTGCAGTTGTCCTCAATGGTTATTTTCCACAACGAAACCTTTAGGCAGCTCAACGGATCAAAGGGACCTATATCTTACCCATAATCATTGCATTTCTATCATTTTCTCTATATTCTTTACCATAGTAAGTTCGAAGATGACAAAAATGTGGTACGGCAAATGTTCGAGAACAACTCAGGTTAGGTGTTATAACACAAAATGGTAAAAGTTTGGCAATAAAATATAAGAACGTCAAAGACTCGGAGATAGTGATATTCGTGTATAATACTTTTTAGTGACAAAAATTCGGTATATATATATATATAGTATTGTATATGTGTCAAACCAAGTTTATAAGTCATTTAAATTCATTAGAAATACATATTGAAGCCAACTAGATATAATAATCATTCAAATTCATAAAAAAATATTAGGATAGAACACATAATATTGACACCAGTACACTTATATTGTAAGTCTAGCTTAGGATACAACACATTACATAAAAAATGATAAAATATATATATTATATATATATATATATATATATTTGAACTTTGAAGCTTGTGTTACAAGTTTGTGAAAAAAATAACCAAAAAGAGATTTAACCTTACTGTGAAGCCGTAGGTACCAAAAAAAAAAAAAAAAGTAGTAAGAGTTGTAGAATGCAAAGCCCATATCTTTTGCAGAAGAAAAAAGAAGTTGAAGGTAAGGAGAATAGAAGAGGAAGAACAAGCAACAACTACCCTTGCCATTGAAATCTTTCGATGATCTACTACGATATAAGCCTTTTGTAGATTCATTTCCCCTATTGATGTAGGCACTTAAAATCTGCACAGATAAAACACTTGAATGTTCAACGTCAATCATAAGTGATGGAGAGTGAGGTGCTTTAAGATAGGTGGTAGTAACAACCGACAATAGAAACAAATTAATGGACAAGAAGAAGAAGAGACGTCTTAAAAAAAGAACAGGAAGAGAAGAGGAAGAGATGAGAGTACAAGTTCGACCAAATTACTAGACTAGCTAATTTCCAAAAACAAACATAGATTTCTAGGAAAGAAAATCCATATATTTCCTTTTCCTCTTTATAATGATTTCATCTTCCCCCTTTTTCCTTCTTTTGCTTAAAAAATTGTTTTTTTTTTTTTGCATTTGTTTAATACAATTGTTGTAGTATACATGTATTATAGTTTTAACATAAATAATACACGTATTATACCAAATAATTAGATTGGATACGTTAAACGTAAGTATTTTCCATTTATACTTGCTAACTATGATTCCTTACCACATTCTTCTGTTTTCTACCTTGGATCATGATAAAGTGACTTAAAATTTGAGAAATATATGGATACCCACTTGAGATTCATCCATCATCTAGCTGTGTCATGTTTTTGGTCAAATAAGCAACTCACATCACTTGTCTAGTAGGGGCTCCAGTAAAGCAATCCAGACATTAGTTACAAACATAATCAAAAACTACAAAACATAAATGTGTGGGAATGGGATGTTTTAATGCTGGAAACTATGAGAATACAAAAGGCAGGAACATATCAACAAAGGCACAAACAATAACTTGAATATAGCCGTACTCGAATAACTCGGAGCAATGGAACAAAAAATTATGTAAAAATAGACCTAGAGATACTATAAGGAGAAAGGTTTCGTATACACATCAAATGGCTGGCAGGCAGTTAACTGAGGCTCCTGTACCAAACATATGATTAAAAAAAAGAAGTGAAATTAGTCCATCAGAATCATCAGAGGAAGCACGACCAAAGTTATCGATAATCAATGTCCAAATCTACGTAGAGGCCATGAAAGCCAATAATTACCTGTCTCAACCCTCCACCAAGACTACCTCCTGACACAAGCATGGTGAGGAGAGATGTGACAGCACCACCACCAAGGTCATTACCCGTACTACGAATGGTAGTCCTCATCGAATTTAGTATGCTCCCATATGTAGCCGCATGTCCGCGTTCAATTGCTTGGATTAAACAGAACGTCATGGCACCTGTTGAAGTTATCCTTGATAAAGCCTGTCCACAAAAAGCATTAGCATGAGATGTTTCTTTGCTATTTGATGTATTGATTATTTATAGTTGGAAGAGACCTACAGAAGATGATTAATAAGTAGGCCTGAGAATTTACCGAAGTATCAGCAGAGGTTTGATCATCATCACAACCACTGAAAGAAATGACTTCTCCGCCATTTGTTCCTTTCCATACTCCTGATCGAGGGCGATGATCCTCCCAAACATACTGGCCACTCCTATATCAACAGAAGGAAAAAAAAAAATGTACAAGCTAGTATGAAACAAATAAGTACCATCATGCAAACTGGAAAATTAGTTCAAAATGAATTTGATAATGATGCACCTATTATGCCATTTCAACCTTTATAGTAAAAATGTTAATGCAACTAGGAAGAGAGAGAGAGAGAGACCTGGACTTTTACATGGGGCCGGGAATGTAAGAGAACTAATATATAAAAAGATCTCATTATTTAATATGTATAAGGTCCATGTTTCACAAGTCGTAATATTAGAGCGTGAATTTAAATTGCAGAATTTCTAAGTTCTGCAAGAAAAACCTGTCCTCAGTTCATGAATCCGCACAGAGTGCCCATATCACCCATCTTTAAAAGGATCCAGTTATCAAAATGTTATGACAGACAGGTGTATTGAGCATTTCCAACCACTTGCTGCTCATAACAGAATAATAATCAAAGAAACAATAAATTTTGATATTTAACAAAAACTAACCTGCTCATTCTGCAGAGAAATGCCAAGTCTAGTACAGTGCCACTATGGCAAGCATCTATTATTGCATGAAGCTTAACCCCATGAGAAAGAGGTCTGACAATTGTTGCATTAATCTCGTCATCAACAATCATTCCTTGAGTTTCAAAGTCCAAAGGACAGAGTGTTTCATCGTATCCATCAACCTCATCACCATTATAATTCCTTTGCCGTGAACCATGACCAGAATAGTGAAACAGCAGGGAGTCTCCTGGTTGACAACCTTGTACAAGCCAAAACAATGCCATCCTCATGTTGTGTTTAGTTGGAATCCTGTATGGGTCAGTTTCTTCTTCTGCAAATCAACTTCCAGAAAATGATCAAGATGAGAAGTATTCAGAAAAATAAGAGTAAAAGAAATGCCCCCCACTGTGGAGGACCCACCAGTAAGCAGATACAAGTAATTAGTAGAATTAAGTACCATATTTGGGGGGGTGTTGACAAATTCAATGTTCAACCCTTTGCCAGATAAAATAGTCACAATACAGAAAAAAAAAATTAATAATAATGGGACGGTATTTTGGTGCTATAATAGCAATTCAAGATGGGATTAAAAAAAATAGCCATTGGTCCTACTCATACTCCAAGCAGATTCACTCTCTTTATAATGGTTAAAAAGCAGTGAACCAGCTTTCTGAAACCAGATTATATCAAAACTTCATGCCAGACATGTTCAATGTTGATCCCAAATAGTGAGCTTCTTCTAGGGTTAATTTGTTGGTAATATTAATTGAAAAATAAAGGTTGATGGAAAACACCGTTGCTCAACTTTACAAAAAGGACTGCATAAAAGATATCACTTGGTTGTGTTTATAAAAGACAAATGATTTGGAACCCTTTTACTTTAATATGCCAAAGAAAGCTACTCTTTGACCACTGCATCCAAACATCGGGATAATAACCTCAATAGGATTATCACGTCCAGAGCCAATAAATATAATTTCCCTTATCTCTGTGTAGATTAAAATTCAAAAATCTACTCTGTTACATGAACCTACCAAATAAGTAACTTGCCGGGCACTAGTCGGACTCCAACACCCAACAGAGTCTGATACAAGCTCATTTATTTTCACATCACAAATTAGCATCTAACATAGAGTATAGGCGCATTTTCCTAACAGATGTGTGCTTTGTAAGAAGGCTCCAGAGTCGGTGGATCATTTACTAGTTCATTGAAGCATCTCAACTGAGTTGCGGGGATACTAGTTCATTAAAGCATCTCAACTGAGTTGTGGGGAGATATCTTAGAGAAATCCCATCTGGCTGAGGTCATGTCATTTAATCTTGCTAATGTACCTAGCAGTTGATAGACTAAATTGAAGAACTGAAGACTTTCATCTTTGGAGGTTATGTCCTTTGCTATATGTTGCATGCTTTTGAAAGAATGGAATAGCAGAAATTTTGACTGAAGATATGGTTTTTGAAAAATTGGGATGGAGGAACAGGATTCTTGTTGCCGACCCCAACTACTTGGGATAAAGCATATGATGATGTTGATGATGTTGATGATAATGATTGGATGTCAAGGAAAATGTGCTCTAGCTCCTTTCCCATTGGACACCTTTGTTTTGGGAATTCCAATGTACAAACCATTCTATGTTTCTTTCGTTTAGGTCCTCTACAAGTTAGCCTTGGCTAGCTGTTTTTGCTTTCTAGCCTTGATATGTACACTTTGTGGAAATGGGCTTTGCTGACCAGAAAAGGAAAAAAAAATCATTATGAAGTAGTTATCTGTATATGAGACAGTTCATTAGGCATAATATTTTTCAACTCAATATATCCAATAAATTTAAATATTTTCTACTGCATCGCTTAGATAGTTGTTATGTTCACGAATCCTAATTTCTCGAATTTGCTGAATCTGACACTCCATACCAGTCACAGATTGTGATATTTGTACCCATAACAATGCAACATGGAGATCAATCCCATTTTTTTCCATTTTAAACGAACACCTACGCAGTATAATTGTAAGCATTTTCTAGATTATCCTAATTTCTCACAACTGACAACAATACCACCACGGCAGATTTGTACGAGGCTCCATGATTTTAACTGCACAAGATCAAGTACTTTCCATTCTCCATAAAATGTAGGAATGAAACCTAAAAATACCTCCAGACCCATACATGGTAGTTCAGTCTATATTTTGATGTTAAAAATGCCATACTATCATCACTTCAATGAGAAAGTATCAACAAATTTTCATAGTCCCAAATCCTCTTCCTCTTCACACAGCTAAGTTCATTATAAGTAGGAATTTAATTTGAGGGAATATAATGTTCATGATGACAATGTGCATGAGATACACCTTATTCTCACCTTATTGAGAGAGCTCAAGGTGAGAATATTCATTTTTGGGTTTGATGACACTGTTGGAACTTGGGGGCATATTCATTTTTGGGTTTGATGACATATTCAATAAGACTGCTGCAAGGCAGTCTCTGTTGGAGGAGAAATTTTGGGATGGTCCTTGGAGGCTGATTTGGAAAAGCGGTGTACCTTCCAAGGTAGCCTTTTTCCTTTGGACGGCTGTAGAAGGGAGAGTGATTACATTGGAAACCTTGAAGGAAAGGGGCTGGTCGTTGGCTTCAAGATGCTGCTTTTGCAAATCAGAAGAGGAAACTTCAGCACACTTTTCCTTTATTGCGAAATCTCAAGAGGTATTTGGTGTTATTTCCTTCGAAGGTTTCCAGTGAGTTGGGTGATGCATATTGGGTTGAAGGATGTCTGTAACAGTTGGGGGTGGAAGCGGAAGAAGAGGGGAAGGCGAAGGAGTTCAATTTTATGGAATTTATGACTTGCAGTTATAACCTGGTTGATTTGGTGCGAAAGGAACCGTAGAACCTTTGAAGGCAAGGAAACAGATCTTCAAATAATGGTGGATAGATCTCTTTCATTGCTATTTCTGTGGGCAGCTAACTTCACTGAATTCAGGGAAACTTCGTTTGCAGAATTTGAACATAGATGGGGGATGTTTTGGGATTAAGTAAGGATTGTATAGGATTTACACTGGGAGGGATACAAATCTTTTTACACAATTTCAAATGCTGTATAGGGAGGAATAGTTCTGTACAGTTACGGTTTTTTTTGGACATATTAATACAAAGTTCTATTACTGATAAAAAAGAAGAAGACCAATATAGCTTATAGAACAGAATGTTGGGCAACTAAGAAATAACAATGAGTTAGCAAAGATGAGGGTTAAATGGAAATGCCAGGAAATATAACATTAAAATTGAATGCATTCATAAGGGTTTGGGAATGATAAAGTAAAAGATGGAACCAGTTGAGACAATGGGAGCATGTTAAACAAAGACAAACAAGCAGGACCAATGAGGAGTGAGAATTTGCAGATGGAAGACATTAAGAAGGCAAAAGGTAGGACGGCAATGACATGGATGGAGCAGTAAAGGAAGAGTTTAAAAAGCGCAAGGGTTGACTAAAGATGTAGCTTAAAAAAATAATAATAAAGGTTCGCAATACGATATGAATTTTTGGCTGGAATTGCATAACAGGTTCTAGCCATAAAGATAATCATAAAAAATAGTTTTTGCAGTCTTGTCTTTTCCCATGGAATGTTTAATTGCAATGTGCTGAAGAGAACCAAGAAGAACTGTGCACTAGATAAGGCCTTAGCAATCAAAGGAAATATGTTCAAAGAGGTTGATCAAATAGAATATGCAGCACTAGTTAGCGATCCTGATTTACACTCTGACTTGTACACATCCAGACATACATTCTCTGTTGGATGCTAAGCTACTATTTGCAAAACCCTACTATGTTACATTGAAAAACTATGAAGGTTGTATTTCCCTACTTGGAGTGACTGAAGAATTTTGAACTGGTTTATGGGGGGAGTTGGACCTTCCATAAAAGATTACATGATTACATAAATTGTAAATAGTAGGACGCTCTTAACAATGACTTTGTGGGGCATACCAACACCTTGGAAATCCAATCCTCAAGACAGTGAGACTTTGTTAGATCCCAATAGTTAGGGATTCAAGATTGGCGAGACCTCAATCGATAATTAAGATCCAGAAAGTGACGCTTTGATTGATTTTTATTTACTCTTTCTTATATTTTTTTCATCTACTTTTCTCATTCTTAATCCTATCCAACTTGAACGTGAAAGTTCTCACATCCATCTTGTATCAGTTAGCTATCTAAGTAAATTCTGATCCTTTTGGGCAAAGATTTGCAAACAAGATTGGACATGTTCTAAGATTTGGGGAAGAGTAATATGATTCATGAAAAATTGACACTAATCAGACATCTTAAGAAGTGGTGCAAGAATCGATAGAATCAGAATTTTTTTTTCTTGATGAATTTGAAATTTTGATACAGCACAAATATTCAAAAAAAAGAGGGAAAAAAAAAAAAGAATGGTGAATTTTCCATGCAATTCTTTTCTTAAATAATACTTTGATGAAATATTTTGAATTATGATACTAATGGATAAGTGACACACTGTGTTGGGAAATCCTAGGCTTGAAGAAGAATGAGGTGCATGTGATCTGACACGGCATGTGCATGTCATTCAAAAGGATGGAAAAAAGTGTCGCCGTTATGGGGCGCTCTTCATTACCTATTCCTAAAGAGTAAGTGGTGATGGATATGAAACAAAAGGTAAAGGCCAAAAATGCAAAAACATCATAAGCTTTGGATGATCCAAAGAATCTATATAGAGAAACAAAGAAAGATGAACCCTTAAAGCCTAGTCTTGCTAAACATCATAACAGGCTTAAAACTTATGATTGACCAACCCACACTTGTTTGTAATGAAGGAAGATTGATTGAACCAACGATTCATTGGACACTCTTGCACTATCAAGATAAGGTGTGAACGAAAATGAAATCACATGATAGTTAATGCAATTCATGAAAAAAAAATTAATATTCACAAAAGTTTCCTATCCAGTTATTTTGAGGTACCTCCACGATTCAAAACTCGGAGATGAGTTTTTAACAAAGCTAGTTTGTATTAGAATTAAAATACCACAAGAAGGGGAGCTGTTAGAATTAGGGTTGGTTACAGGTGGAGAAAGTGGATTAAAGTGTCTAAATAAGGTTTCCTTTTTTCTCATCCTGAGTGAAGCTGTTAGATGTTACTTTCCTTCTTCTAGAGGTTTGAGACACGGGGATCCACTCTCTCTTTTTCAATTCACTCCAGTAAGTGAGGTGCTTAGCAGATTCCTAATAGCGCTCAGAATCTTGGTTTCATTTGAGGGTTTGTTGTGAGGAGCGCAGGTTCACATTTCTCATCTCCAGTTTGTCAATGATACGTTACTTTTCTTCAAACCTTCTAAGGATCAGGTCTTTTGGACTAGGTATACTTTAAGATGTTTCAAGATGATCTCGAGGTTAAAAGTGAATCTGGATAATAGTAATGTGTCAGGGATACATGTGGATTGAGAGATGCTACAATCTTGTACATAGGTTTTGGCTTGTTGGTTACGAGAGTGGCCGTTGAGATACTTGGGACAACCCTCAATCTCTTAGTTTTTGGGATCCCATCCTTGGAAAGATCAAGAAGAGACGAGCCATGTGGAACGGTGTAACAGTGGGTTTGGGCTGGTGCATGTTTCTTGTTACAGGGTGTAATGGAGTCCTTTTTTTTAATTGTAAACCTCATGTATACTCTTTGTGTACTGCAGGTTTTCTCGCCTGTTTTCTTTTCTAATTAATACATATACTTTCTTTGACTAAAAAAATAAGATCAAGAGGAGACGAGCCATGTGGAAGAGGAATTATGTGTCTTTGTGGGGCAACAAGCTTCTCTTGCCAATCTCCTTGTGTATTTTGAGTCATACTTTAGAGCTCCTATAAGATAGTAGAATTGAAAAAAATATAGCAGTATTTCTTGTAGGAAGGAGGTCGATACAAAAAGGATCATTTTGTCAAATGGAAAGAGATTTGAAAAGCTAAAAGCAAGAGAGCTTCAATTTGGGAACACATTGGTCCATAAAACCTGCACTATTAGGGAAGTTGTTATGGCGTTTCAGCACAGACAGAAATAACCTGTGGGTCCACGTCATCACAATCAAGTATGGCATGCATGATATGGGCGGGGTGTCAACCGTTTGCGAAAACTTATGGTAATAGTCCATGGAAGTTCATTTTCTCTATTTCAAGCTTTCTTCCCATTTACTAGTTCAGCTTAGGGAAAGGTTCCAGAGTTTTGGCTTGATCTATGGTGGGGTGATAGTGTTTTTTGTCACACCTTCCTCCCTTTTAGACTCTCTAGGTCTCATGATTCCTCGGTAGCAGACATCCTTTTCTGGTAGTCAAAGGAACTGGTTTGGAATCTTCCTCTTAGTAGAGATCCTAAACCAGTAGCTCTTGTAGAGTTAGGGGCCTTGTTGAGGAATCTTCTCTACAACAGCCTTTTTGAAAATCATTAGAGAAGTTATGATGCTTTTCCCCCACTTTTTTTTTCTGTCAGGCTGATCTAGAAACCGTTAGTCCCGCATAAGATTAAAGCCTTCATGTGGACCTTAGTTCTCTACAAAATCAACACTAATGAAACCCATTAAAGAAGACAAAGGTACTTGGCATTGTCTCCATAGGTTTCTATCAGGTGTTTGAGCAAGGGTGATATGGTTGACCATCTGTTCCTACACTATTCGATAGCCAGAGAGGCGTGAAGCTTCTTTCTATGAGTCATGAGTGTTTAGCGAGTGTTGACAGGTAGTGTATGCCATTTGTTGGACCATCTGGAGATTCCCTTGGTTGGGGAAGAGAAGATTGTTGTACAGGGTTCTTCTTCATGCATTCGTTTTGTCTCCATAGGTTTGTATCATATGTTCGAGCGAGGGTGAGAAGGTTGACCATCTTTTCCTACCAAAGTGGTGTGGGAGCTTCTTTCTGTGAGCCGTGGGTGTTCAAAGGATGTTGAATGCCACTTGTTCACCAGTGGAGATTCCCTTAGTTGGAAAAGAGGAGAAGACTGGTGTACAGGGTTCTTTTTCATTCAGCCTTTGGTTAATACGGAGAGAACAGAACAGGTGATTATTCAAGGACATCTGAAGTAGGATAAAGGGATAATCGAGGCTGCTGCGTTGGTGGTGACCTTATGGGTCTCTGTCACTCCTGAGTTTAAAAGCATCTCCATTACAAATATTACTAGATGGATTTTAGTAGCATAATCTCCTCCATCACTTTGCAAATCGACAATGAGATGGAGAGTTGAACAAAGAGAGATGGTTTAAGGTCACTTTGCAAATCGACAATGAGATCGGTGCTCGTGTGGAAATCTTGAACCTTCTGGTATTGGAGAATCTTAAGGAACCCGCTCAGGACAGATTCTGCATTTTTTTAGGACCAATAGAGGAAGGGAATGCGGGGAGGGCAAAGGCCATGGTTGTATAGACAGGACTTACATAGGGGAGGATGAGTTTTCATCAGTTAAATGTGTACGGAAACTCAAATACGATGATATATTGGCATCTCAAGGCCCAACCTTCTTGGATGCTAGCACATTTTGTGAGGCAAGATCTTTGGCACATGGGCTTAACTCCTCATGTACAAAGATCTGCCAATGACATGGTAGATATACTAGCTAAAGGTGGAATAGAGACTCAGAGAGGGACTTGATGTTCTCGGATTGCTTATGGAGATTATATTGGTTGAAAGAGGGACACAGATAGTCCTCTACTAGTCAATTCCTTGTACATTCGTTGGTTTTGTTTTTGAATGT
Source organism: Pachysandra terminalis (assembly GCA_031762675.1). Taxonomy (NCBI): domain Eukaryota; kingdom Viridiplantae; phylum Streptophyta; class Magnoliopsida; order Buxales; family Buxaceae; genus Pachysandra; species Pachysandra terminalis. The sequence continues at coordinate 10,467,641 of JAUPMG010000009.1, forward strand.
TATTTTTTAGTGGATCGGGCCGTGGGACTCCATAGATCGGAGCCAGCCCCTTCTATGTACTTTTTCCAACCTCCTTTCAATAATTGTTTTTTTAATTATAAAAAAAAATCAGAAAAGCTCAAAACTAGGGAATACCTGCGGATAATTTTCGTTAATCTCTACAGATCTGAATGCAAAGGCTACAATCTCCTCAAATCAGTTGCTACCAAAATCCCTGCTTAGTACCCAATTTCATACCTTTATCTAATCTCAATCACTACTTATAATTTAAGTAAATATAAATTAAACTGACTAAAATACACCAAAACAAAGGTAAATTTTACTCAAAATACTGTTCACTTGACTATTCAATCACTACTCACGTGCATCCTTCTTAGGCTTCACTTTAAGATCCACTTGGGTTTCTTTTTGACATCGATCCTTTCCATTAACTTAAAGGTTGTTTGCACTACATCAACTCCCCTAGGTGAGAGAAAACTCGCCCTCAAGTTTCCTTCACCCTCGTATTCAGAATAATCTCCATAATAAGGAACAAGTTTCTGTAGGCATTAACATTGATATTCCCTACAATCTCACAAGCCCTAATCTTCTATTCGCTAAACATGTTTTACTTTCCAGCTGCAACCTTTATCTAATCTCAATCACTACTTATAATTCAAGTAAATATAAATTAAACTGACTAAAATACACCAAAACAAAGGTAAATCATACTCAAAATACTGTTCACTTTGCTATTCAATCACTATTCGCTTGCATCATTCTTGGGCTTCATTTTGAGATCCACTTGGGTTCTTTTTGACATCGATCCTTTCCATTAACTTAAAGGTTGTTTGGGCTACAACAACTACCCTAGGTGAGAGAGTTTCCTTCACCCTCGCATTCAAAAGAATCTCCATTAACAAGAAACAAGGTTCTGTAGGTATTATCATTGATCTTCCCTACAATCTCACAAGCCCTAATCTTCTGTTCACTGAACATGTTTTACTTTCCAGCTGATTTTTTTTTTTGATTGGTACGGAATATTGTATATATTAATTTAAAAAAAGTAACAAATGGAGATCTACAAGTATAGTTATCTCCCTTCTATATGAACAAAGTGTATACATGAATTCACAAAATCTGGTGACAAGTGAACAAAAGACCTGAACTGATGAAACTCAGATTCCATCCCAAACCATAGTGTAAAGGATCGTCCGATCCCGAGTTGGATCGGACGGATCGAGACGATACCCGAGTCGGAACCGATCTTGTATGAATGCTAAATACATTGACTCGGTCCGATCCCGAGACGGATTGGGTGATCTAACTCGGTATTGGCGAGCGAGTTGGGTTTTAATTTTTTTTAGTTGATTTAAGAACGTTCGACTCGGTCCGATCCCGAGTTGGATCACTGATCCAACTCGGGATCGAACCAGGACGATACCCAAGTCGGAACCGAGTTTAAACACTATGTCCCAAACAAATACAAGGCCATACTTTCCAGCTGAATATCGAACCTTGGTTAGGCAGACATTGGAGCAAACCTCAAATGCAACTCTATTTAGATGCTTATTGGTTGTTGCCTTGTATTTGGAATTGTTGGCTTCAATTTGAAATTGAACCAGCTCATAGATTGGTTTCATATGTTCTATTAAATCATCAGCCTTACCACCAACTCTCCTCACATGTGGAATAGGCACCAAATCAAGAGCATTGCACAATCTCAAAAGGACTGCACTGAGTTGTTCTATTCCAGGATATGTTGAAGGCGAATTCAGTTTGTGGCAATATGACCTCCCACTACTTAGGATTATTTCCCACTAAGCTCCTTAGCAAATTACCCAAACTCTTATTAATTGCTTTAGATAGACTGTCAGTTTGAGGATGATAAGTAGCTCTAAAATTCAGATCAGTTGCCATCTTCACCATGGCGTCCTCCAAAAGTGGCCAATAAAATTTGCAATCTCTATCCAAAGTGATAGAGTTGCGAACACCATGCAATCACACAATTTCCTTGAAGAAAATATTCATGATTTTTGAAGCATCCATGTCTTCCTACAAGGAATAAAATGTGCTCTTTTAGAGAATCAAACAACAACAAAAATGGAATCCATAACTCATTGCATTTTAAGCAATCCAAGAACAAAATTCAAGCTAATATCTATCCACAGGGCAGTTGGAACAGGTAAAGGCATGTACAATCCAGCATTAGTAGCTCCTCTGTTCGACACTTGCCATGCCTGACATCTATCCATATGTCTACTTATGTCCCGCTTAATTTATGTAAATAATCAGCCCCAACTAAAGCCAATGTTATGCCCTTGCAAAAACTGTCCTCCATTAACTCCTTGATAACCTTCTCATGCAGTGAACAATCTGGAACACATATCCCATCCCCTTGAAGAGAAAAACAATCCTTAGAACAGTATTTATCATGCATCTCAGTAATGACTTCCTCTAAAATAGGCCCAAAAATATATAAAATCTGTATCTGTATAAGATCCTCAAAAGGTCGAATCTCACAAATCTCACTCGTATAGTAATTTAGCAAAGAATATTTTGTACTTAATGTAAAAGTTTTTGGTAGTGTTGTGCATCTTATCAAGCATGACTTCCTCTTCAAACTTTCCAACTTGCTTGGAAGCACCTTAATCACATTCATGCTGGTTTTAACTGAGCTTACAGGACTGTGGCCTGGAAGATCTCATAACCATCACATAACTTCATTTTCGAGCAAAAGACCTAGCAATAAGAGACTTACATATTTAATAAGAAAAGGAATAAGAAGACGGTTTGTTAAATGCTGGATACAAGGATCATTGGTCTGGTGCCAATCCATAGAATTCTTGGTCTTACAGGTATGCAAAAAAGATGGAACTTGGAGGATGTGTGTTGACTACATACTTTGAAATCATATAAAAGTATCCATTCTAGCTCTCGATGGGTTGCTTGATCAACTTGAGGTGTCCAACAGTTTTAAAAGCTGGATTTACACTTGGGCTAGCATCAAAATTGTGTTCATAAGACCAATGTACCAAAAAGAAAAACTTCCAAGCATGGTTTTAAATTTTACCGGCATGCCGGCGAAATGTCGCCATTTTACAGGTAGGCGAAATGGCGATATTTCCCCATTTCGCCAAAATTTCGGCGAAATATGGGCGAAACACCCCTTGGCGAAATGTCTGGCGAAAGCGAAATTTAAAGCCTTGCTTCCAGGACCCACAACAACCATTACAAATCCTAAGAAATATCCTTTTGGATTAACAAATGCACCATCTAGCTTCCAAAGCTTACTAAAATAAATCTTCGAGACATATTTGTAAGTTTATTTTAGTCCTTTTCAATCACATTCTTGTACACAGTTCACTTGGACAGATCACTTGCATCATTTAATGGTCACCCACTCACTCCTACCCACTTTTCAGAGTATCACTTGTTTGTGAATGCAATCTCGGAAACTCAAGTGGAGTATCTTGCTTATAACCATGGTTCGCAATGTCGCCGACATTTCGCCATTTCCCCACTTAGCAATACAAAATCTGGGGGTAAAACCCAGATTTCGATTTTACCTCGATGTCGCTTGGTGTAGCTCGGTGTCGCCGAAATGTCACTCGGTGTCGCCAACGTCGAGCGACATAAGGTAAAAAAAAAAAAAGCTTTTAATGTCGCAATTTTTGCTCAAATTCCTTCATTTCCAAGCTAGATTTGTGTTTCAAACATAAATCTAACTAAGTTTCAACAAGGATTTGGTGGTTTGTACAGATTTGAATTTATCTTCAAACTTTGAAGGTAAGTTCTCAATTTTTTTCAATTTTCCCTTCTAAATCTTGTTCAAAGCTTATGAAATTAATATATGATATATAACGACACCCGATCTACAGATGGGTGTCATTAGTTTTTTTTGGAAAAATATTTAAATTTATTTTATTTTTTTAGACGAAAAATTAAAGAAAAATACATTTAATAATATTTAAATAGGATATATTAGATAGTATTCAATATATTAAATAATATAAGTCTGAAAATCATTACTTATGATATGTAATTAGCATGTTTAATAATTCTGAAAATATTAAGAAATTAAAAAATAAATATAAATAATATAAGTATGAAAATCATTACATTTGATTCCTATTTTCATCTATCTTTTAGTTTGAATTAATTACATATATCATCTTTTTTACAGCTTAAAGGTCGGACAACGTGTAAGCTACCCCCCCTCAAGTAATGACTTTTAATGTGTAAGTTATTTTGCATTTTTGATGTATTTGGATGCATTTAAGCCTTAATTAGAGATGTTTAAAGTTTAGGACAAAAAAACCATTAAAAAACCATGGTTTACACTCAGTTTCCTCACAGTTTCCTCTTTTTCCCCCATATCGCCGACATGTCGCCGAAATTTCGTCGGAGTCACCTGGCGACATGCCAGGTGACACCGACATCGCGAACCTTGCTCATAACAACTTCAATAAAGGTGTTGCAGCAAGCTCATAAATGATTGAAGCCATGTTGGAGTGGTTGGCACCAAAAATTTCAAGGCACTACATGGATTTTTTGGCATGACTGGATATCTTCAGGAATTCATGCAAGACAGAAAAATCAGTGCTCCTTTAATAGCACTATAACGTAAAGATGACTTCAAATGAAGCCCTAAATTCAATGCAACCTTTACCAACCAGAAGAATGCAATGTTGACAACTTCATCCTAGCATTACCAGATTTTAGAAAGATGTTCATTTGGGTAGGGGATTGAGGTGTATTGATACAAGAAGCCAGCCACTTAGTTTTTACAAGCAAAGTATTGTCATGACAGAATCAGAACCTATTGGTACATGATAGGGAGATGATGAACAGTGTCAATGCGGTCACAAAATGACGGTCATATCTAGACACTTGACACTTCCAAATTCATATGGATGATAAAAGCATGGAGAATGCAATGGACCTGTGGATTTCCTCAATGGAGCATTGCTCTAACTTTTTTTTGTCCATGAACTATGAAATTCTTTATGAAAAGAGGACTGAAAATGTTGTGCTGATGCACTGCTATGACTGCCAGAGCATGCAACAATAACAGCCATATTAGCACCAATTTATAATGGCATTGAAGATATCTGTAAAGTGTGGACCGATGATATTTCCATACAAAGTCTTAGTCATCAACTTCAAGAAAATCTAAATGTCATTTCACATTTCACATTACAACTAGAACATGTTAGACCTTAAATACAAGGCAGAATTGTACTGATTGATAAATTCGCAATTATGCAAGAAGCTAGATTTACTTCATTAGCTTCATGCTTTACCATCAGCAGGATGCTCAAGTTCCAACACATTTACAAGCATATTCCCAAAGCCTTCTATGGGAAGGGAACGAAGAAAGAAATCAAGCTCCTTTTAGAAGATTGTGACATTTATCAAAGGAATAAAGGTGAGACCAAAGCCATGCTGAGCTTATTACCACCCTACCAAGTTCCATCATAAGTTTGGTATGACATTTCAATGGATTTTGGGGAAGGGTTGCCTCTATCATATAGGAAGGATATAATATTTGTGGTTGTAGACAGAGTAGAGCCTACCACCTCCAAAGTGATAGACAGATGGAACTTGTTAACTAGTATTTAGAGACTCGTCTCATGAGCAACAAACCAAAGGAATGGATAGGTTACAATGGGAAGAATACTGATACAGTACCACAAATTACTAAGCAACCAAACAAAGACCAATTGAAGTGCTTATAATTCCATCATATGCTCATGGGTCTAGTAAAGTACATCAAGTTGATTTGTTTTTTTTGTTTTTTTGAATCATTAACAGCAATTTCATTAATCATCAAAAATAGTACAGAAAAACAAAGAATCGCAATATGTGATTCAAAAGCAAACAAAACATCATAATAATTACATAGAGACAAGAAAATAGGAAAAAAGAAAGAAAACTGAATAGGAACCTATCCATCTGACATCTCAATCTCCTCCCCCATAGGCAAACCAGCTCCAAAATTCACTCTCTCCACACCTCTTCAAGCCCAAGCATCTGCAACATCATTTGCTGATCTCAAAACATGACTAAAGGATATGTCCAACCTGTGGGAAAGATGGTGAGCATGCCTAATCCAATGAGCATACTTCCAAGGGTATCTAGTAACATCAGTCATCTACGAAATAACCAACAAGGAATCCCCCTCAACCTGTAAAGACTCCAAGTTTAGCTTTCTAGCTTCAACCAATCCGGCAAACAAGGCTCTTAGTTCAGCAGTGATGGAATCCACAACACCAATCGGACCAGCAAAATCATGTATAATATCACCACGAGAATTTCTGAACAACCCCCCCCCCCCCCAACACCACATCCCAAATCTTCCCGGATTACCCAAAGAAGATCCATCAAAGTTAAGCTTAATACAACCCCTAATCGGCGGCATCCATATCATTACCTTCGTTGTAGATCTCAACAATGAAAAGATTAATTCATGCCAATTCCTAAAAATAGCATCCATAGATATGCCCTTAAATTCCTACCTTACAGACATCCAACAAGCCACCATACCCACAATGGAATCGATAAGCCAAGAAAAAGAACATTGTACCTCAAAAAAAATGCGCCTATTTTGCTCACCAAATAGCCCAAATGATCGAAAAGAAGAGTGCCTCGTAGAAAATCTTGCCTCTTTTCCCAAAACCCCGGAATCGCCATTGATCAAACAATTCTACAATATGCTCCGGTAGAACCCAATCCATCCCCATCAGCTACAGAAAATATGTCCAAATTCCTCTTGCCACTAAACAATGAACAAAAAGATGATCCATTGTCTTCCCTTGGTTCCTGCACATGAAACAAATATGTGGGGAAAGGGCCATATTGCCTCTCCTCCTTTGAAGCATATCACAAGTATTTATACGATAAAGCATAGCAGTCCAAGCAAATAATCTCACTCTAGGAGGTACTTTAGCATTCCAAGATTTGAAAACGCAAAAAGGAGGAGTCAAATTCTTCCCAGACCAAGGAAGCAAAAAAAGGATTTAGTGGAAAAAAAACCACTAGTCTTATCTCACTCTAGGAGGTACTTTAGCATTCCAAAATTTGAAAACGCAAAAAGGAGGAGTCAAATTCTCCTCCCGACCAAGGAAGCAAAAAAAGGATTTAGTGGAAAAAACACCACTAGACTCCAAAGACCAGACCCGATAGTCTCGACACTCGGCATCGATGAAACAAAATTTAAAAGCATCAATGAGACTGGACAACTCTTCCATCTCAACAATTCTAAGATCTCTTCTGAAAGAAAGATTCCAAATTAAACCTGTGGGTGACCAAGAAAGAAGACCACAGCATCCCTATAATGTACCACCAAAAATAATCTATGAAATCTAACTTTAAAGATAGATTCACCCCACCATAAATCATGCTAAAACAGGATTGATGAACCCATACCCACCCCAAAACGAATAATAGGATAAAAAGAAGGAGCTAATGCTGAAATGGATTTCCAAGGACTATGCATATAAATTCTAGCAGATTGATTAATATCCCAAACATTCAAACCTGTCCCAAACTTGCTTACAATAATCTTGTACCAAAGAGCCTCCATGTCATTACCGAAACGCCATAACCATTTACCCAACAAAGCAGAGTTCTGACGTTGAATGTTGCCCAAATTGAGACCATCTACATCTTTACTCTTACACACCAGACTCCATTTAACCAAATAGTCCTTCTTAATATCCCCTCCCTGCCACAGAAAGCCCCTCTGAGCCTTCTCCAACACCTTGACCACTCTAATCGGCGCCCGAAAAATAGACAAATAATAAATGGGAAGACTAGCCAACATCAATCTAATCAAAGTAACTCTACCGCCTAAGGATAAATAATTCATTTTCCAGTGGCCAATCTCTTATCAACTCTCGCAATAACAGGAAACCAAAAGGAAAAGGATCTGGCACTATCCCCTAGAGGAAGACCAAGATATCTAACAGGTAACTGAGTAACTCGATAACTCAAATAATCCGCAAATTGCTGAATTCGATGCTACTCCAAATGAAACCTAGTTATGGTAGACTTCTCCACATTAACCTTAAGACCCGATACCATCTCAAAACATCTTAAAATGGCCTTAATCCAATATGCCTGTTCCTCAACAGCCTCAAAAAACAGGATAGTATCATCGGCATATTGTAGATGAGAAACAGGCACCCTATTCGTTCCAACCAAAAAGCCACTAATAAGACCCATGTTTTCAGCCAAAGATAGGAACCTTAAAGACATCACAAACTAGAGTAAAGAGAAAAGGAGATAAAGGATCGCCTTGTCTAATTCCTCTAGACGACTCAAAACGACCATGAACACTCCCATTAAAAAGGAATGAAAATGAAACCTTCAACAAACAACCGTTGATCCACTTTCTTCATTTAATGACAAAACCCTTCCATTCTAGCACAAAATCAATGAAGCCCCATTCCACCCTATCGTAAGCCTTCTCCCAATCCAATTTACACATGACCCCTGGAATACCACTTCTCTCTCTCTCTCTCTCTCCTCCTCGACCTCATTTGCCACCAAAACGCTATCCAAAATTTGCCTCCCAGCAATGAAAGCCGATTAATTTAGAGAAATTATACCCTCAATCACCCCTTTAAGCCTCTCAGCCAATACCTTCACAATAATCTTATAAAGACTAGTAATCAAACTGATAGGTCTAAAATCCTTAAGTTCATTGGCCCCTGGCTTCTTGGCAATCAACACCAGAAAGGTTTCATTGGTAATCTTATTTATCACTCCATTATGGAAAAACTCCCTAAACACCCCCCATAAGATCCTCTTTAATCACCTCCCAACAATCTTGAAAAAAAGCCATAGTAAAACCATCTTGCCCCGGTGCCTTATCTCTCTCCATACCCATAACCGCCTTCCTAACTTCCTCGATATCAAAAGATCTCACCAACCACAAAGCCTGACCTGAAGATATCGTAACCCCAGGAACATTCCTAAGACTAAAAACCAAAACTTGTTCCGAGGTATACAACTTAGCGTAAAAATCCTTCATAGCTTCCGTGATACCTCCCACCTCCTCAATGTTCTCCCCATCCACCACAAGATTAGTAATGTCATTAACCTTAGCTCTAACATTGGCCATTTTATGAAAAAATCTAGTATTTCCATCCCTTTCTTTAATCCACGTAGCCCTCGATTTCTGTCTCCAACTAATCTCCTTCTGTCTTAAAGTATTATCCAGCTCAATCTTCTTACAATTCCTCATTTCCTTTTCTCCAATCGAGAGCCCCCTTTGCTGTTCCCACAAATCCAATTCCTCAATCTCATCAAGCATAGCTTTCTTACGCATAGAGATATCCCCAAAGCACTAATGATTCCAGCCTTTAATCTTATTTTTCAAAAATTTAAGAGCTCTCATAAAAGAGAATCTAGAAAATCTAGTCTCATCTCTATCCCTTTCCTCCCACCAACCTTTTACCTCATCAATGAACTTACTGTGAGTAAGCCACATTCTCAAACCGGAAAGGATATGGGATATTAACAACGGCCAATGATCAGAAACCGGCCTAGACAGAATTTTCTGAGTAAAATGAGTAAAATGTGCATCCCAATCAACCGACCCTAAACATCTGTCCAATCTGCAACAAAGGGCGTTTCCCTGAAGATTAGACCAGGCAAACCACCCTCCTAATAATGGATAGTCCACCAAGGCAAGGTCTTGAATAAGAGAGGAGAATCTCCTCATACTCTCCTAGACAACCTAGTAGCTTTATTGCACTCCTCCACAGATCTAACCACATTAAAGTCCCCAATCAAACACCAAGGATGCACATTTTTATTGGCCAAATCACGAATCTCCACCCAAAAATCCTCCCTATCTCTATACCCATTAGGACCATAAACACCTGATAACTTCCACTGAAACACATCGACCAAATTTTTGAAACTTACGGACAAGCAAAAAGAACCAATCATCACCTCACCTCCCTCAACTTTATCAATATCCCACATGACCAGAATCCCTCCTGAAGAACCCACGGCCGATAGATAGACCCATTTTCTATTCTGGACACCCCAAATTTGACGCATCAATCTTCTTCCTGCCAATTGTTACTTGTGCAATAAGGGACCATGTCTTGCAACTTTGAAGGATAATTTTCATGTAACTCAAACAAAGATAAGGCAAGATGCAAATAAGCCACATGGAGGATAGGAGGGTACAAGTCTTTGCAGATGTTATGGGGTGTCGTAGGGAGGAGTGACCGATTCAGTACCTAGGGCTCCCCTTAGGGAACAATTCGAGAAGGATCGGGTTCTGGGAACCAGTGGTAGTAAGGATGGAGGGTAGACTGGAGACTTGGAAGAGGAATTACCTATCATGGGGGGTAGAATTACTCTCATACAGGAACAACACTCTACTGGGAAAGTAGCTATGGAGATTCAGTGTGGAGAGAGACCTTGTGGAGATCCATCATTGCAAGTAAATATGGAATTCACGAGAACAGTTGGGATGTTAATCAAATGGCTAAAATCCAGTCAAGTAGTCTCTGGAAGGCAATTGCTGGATTGTTTCATATTTTCTACAAGTTTGTGAAATTTTATGTTGGATCGGGCAAGTCTATTCGACATTTTCAGACTTAGTCAATTTCACTCTGTTTCCGATTGGACTATGCTCTTTACATGATTGTTATGAATGATGTATAGTACTTGATTTCGAGCATGTTTATACGATCTTTGAGATTATTGGTAACTATTGCAACTATGAGGAATTAATGTTACGCATGTAGAGTATATTTGCACATCACATCACGAGTGTGAGCTTTCTATGTGTGATTATCTTGTGAATCTATTACGCTTATGAATGAAGAGTTGATGAGATAGATCTCAATATTAAGTGATTATGATGTTTAGAGTCTAGAGAGGCTTAAAAGTCCTCAATTCATAATGGATGGAAGTATTATTAGTAAATTGTAATAAGGAAGTCATGGTTGATGTATGTTTTATGATTAAGTTCATGTGTTGAATTATGATGAATAAAGAATCATATCATGAGGTGAATCCATGTATATGAAATGACTAATGTGTTGAGATTTTAGTATAAGTTATGATTGGTGTAAAGAACACCTTATTTGAATTGCTTTACTCAAGTAAACTTGAGTGTGAATGGCGAAAGCACATGATATTGATGTCCATGAGTATGATGTGATGAATGACAGTGGATATGTTATTTCCTGTTTAAATGCATTAATAATGAACATAATATGTGAACCTGCATGTGACATGACTACCTAGCAAGGATGGCTATGTGAAGGTGTGAGCACCATAGTGTGTAATCATGTGGGAAGCACTTGAGATGTGCTGAAATGGTTGTGAGCACCAAGAGAGTGTTGTTTATATTTATGTTGAAAGCACCAAAGAGTGCAAAATGATGAAAAAAGGTGAGGGGAGTGCACTCTCAAAAGACCTAATGTGATAAATGACTCGAGATAGTGGCATATGACTGAGAGAGATTTTGTTGATAGTTCGTAGTTTGGTGATGTTCATGAGGAAAGTTTTGTGTGATGCCCTGGTTACGTACCCTAATCAAAAAGAGTAAGGGGAATTGTGCCCAATAGGTTGAAAGACTTACAAATTGCATTGTGCACATAGAATACTTGAAAGTCCAATTGCCAAACGTGGCCTAGGCAGTTCTCAAAAACGTCTAGGGAACTAATAGTGGATCTAGCGTGAACATACATTGTACGAATGCCAAACATCATGCATTTTATACTCTTGTGAATTCTCATTGTGAAGAAAAACTCTTGCTTTCTCATGTATGAATCATTAGGCATACTGCATCATATAGTACTTTGAGTAGTTGAGTGGGCTTAAATGCATTGGAAACTACCCTGGTGAGTTTGGGACAGAACTGCATTTTGGGTGAATGTGAATATATTATTTAGTTCTTAAAATTCTAAATCTGTATTTTTCCTTATTTCAATTATATTATTTTTATTTAGATGGATGCTCTACTTTTCTGAGTAAACACCTCTACGTTGTGGGTTTACTCAAGCGAGCTTTCAGGTCACATTCGTTATTTCACCTTTTTCAGGTCATTTGGATGCTTGATACTCAAGAGAGATACAGTCAGTCGGGTATTGTGGATAGTAAATGACTAATTTCCAACCTTGTAGATTGTAGCATAAATTGCTTAATTATAATCATAATCAAAATATTATATGCATATTAGAATTTTTCTTTAAATTTCTTATGTTCTACATGTGTACCATCACCTCGAAGAGTTTACCAATTTGGGGTGTGACACACACAATTATCAACACCAAACGATAAAATTCATAATTAACAATACACAGATATCAGCGAAGCAATTCAGACAAAAAGTAAACTAAAACGATCGAATGACTCCGCATATATAGTAAGAAAGATCAAGGACCATACCCGTAAGCATGAGGATGGATGATTCAGGGAATTTGAATCGATTTATGAGGAGATACTTCATACACTTGGCGTCATTGATGCAACCTTTTAGCTCGTGACGCGAATATCGATATGATATGCCGCATATCACCGCCTTCTTTCGGCCATGAGCAGAAAGAGGAGGGCCCGGCGGCGCGTGGTTGTACGGTGACGGAGCTGCATCTCCCGCTGGAGGTGGCGGCGGTTGGTAGGAGCTGGAATGAGCCGGAGCGGGAACGTTACGGGGATCGGCGACTTGGGTGATGGCTTGGCATATGGCGCATCTTATGGATTTGGCGCCGGGCGGGAGTTGCAGCGCTGTCCGGCAATTAGAACAGTTCAGGAGCATCCACATCTTTTGGATAGAAAGGTCGACGGAGAAAGATTCAGGCGTAGAATTGGATATAAGGAAGAAAACCAGAGAGAGAGAGAGAGAAAGGTCGACGGAGAAAGATCCGGGAGTAGAATTGGATACAAGGAAAAAACCAGAGAGGGAGGAACAGTTTGATTTGAGAGAGGACAACGATTGGAAAGATCGTTGATGTGACTATGATTTTTGGAGGATACGTTATGTACGATATTAGCGTTAGGCGGTGTAAACGAGCCGAGCCTTGTTTGCCCAGCTTTGTCCAACTCGGTTCGGACTCGTAAAATTTGGACAAGGCTCGGACTCGGCTCAAGCTCGATAAAAAATTTTGAGCTCAGGCTTAGCTCAGGCATGTTATTTTTTCAAGGTTGAAGCTCAGCTCGCAAAAGCTCGACTCATTAAAAGCACGAAAAAAAAACAATTCAACAATAATTCTTTTTTTTTTTTTTTGGTAAATTCAACACTAATTCAATTAAATTAATTAAAAATTTTTAATTACTTTGACTTAAACAAGTCACTATTAATTTTGTATTTAATAATTAATATTCTATATATATATATGATACCTATAATATATAAATTTATATATGATATATAAGACCGAGCCGAGCCTACCTAAGCTAGGCTCAGGCTCTTTAAAATAATGTACTTTTTTTTGGGCTCATGCTCAGCTCGCGAGCCTAAATATTGAGCTCAAGTTCGGCTCATACGAGCCGACCCGAGCCCAAGTTGAGCTAGCTCAGCTCGTTGACAGCCCTAATTAGCGTTAGGTGTTAATATCCAGGTGTTATTGTAACTGGGATTAGGGATGGCAACGTGTTGGGTTAAACGGGTAACCTGACTCGCTCCGCCCCTAATGGTTAGGATTTGGTAACTCCTAATTTAGGTTAGGATTTGGCTCAATTCGCTCCGAATCTGTCTCGATCTTGCTCTGATCCCATCTCGTTGCCATTCACCCATGTTTTAAATATATATATATATATATATATATACTATGTATAAATCTATATATTATAGATAAATATATTAAAAATTTAAATTAACAAAATATTTACTTTTAAAAAAAAATTAACCGGGTCAAACCTGCCCTGCCCTGTTATGACCCCCAATAGGATTTGGTATAGGGGGAGTCCTTTTGGGACGGGTTTGGATTCGTCAAAACCAGTCGCCTGTTGCCATCCCTAACCTGAGATGGGTATTGTAGTCTAGGGGTGTCAATTGGTTCGGTTAAAACCGCAAACAGAATAAACCGAACCGAAAAAAATCGGTATGGTTCAATTATTTATATTTTCGGTTCAATTATGGTTTAAGAAATGCCAAACCGAATTAATTCGGTTTGGTTTATAGTTTAGACCTTTATTTAACCGAACCAAACCGAAATAACCGAACTTACCTAAACTGATAACCAAACTGAACTAAACCGATAACCAAACCGAAGTAGCAGGGGCTGCTGGGCTCGCCCTGTGCAGGGCTGCCGCGAGCGCCCCATTTTTGTTGTTTGTTGTCCCACATCGGTTGGGGATTAGTTAATCCCCAACCGATGTGCTATAAATAGGAGTGGTATCAATATAGGTGGACTACCAATTTTGGTCTGACCTCTGAAGGTAAACCGGATCGGTTTATTCTTCGGTCTAACCTGTTCAAAAATTAATTTCTTTTATTATTATTTAAAAATAATAATAATAGAAAGTAATAAGGTTTCGGTCTAATTAGTTTGGTTCAGTTTACGGTTTATTCAAAAAATTTCGGTTTGGTTTCAGTTTAGTTTTTTAATGTGAATTTCGGTTTGGTTCGATTTTCGGTCTATTCACTTAAAAGTCGGTTTGGTTTAGGTTTGAGCTCTAAATCGAACCAAACCGAACCGTTGACACCCCTAATTCACACCACCTTGAGTTTGGTATAATGACAATAAGTACCCCTTAAACTTTGGCCATCACAAACACCTCCCCTGTAGTTTGAAAGTATGTTACAACAAACCCCTTTCGTTAGTAACTATTAATAAAGTAATGCAATATTTGATTTTTGCTTATTTCAATATATTTTATAGACGAAAATACCCCTGTATACCTTGTTTAATAATCTTAAGAACAAATAGATGCTTATATGGAAGAAGAAAGAAGCTTAGTATCAATGAGAATTGTGGAAACTCCATTGATCTCATATAATTATATGATAAAAATATAAAATTAAAAATAATAATAAAAGATAACAAAAATAAAATCAGAAAATAAATAATTAAAAAATAGTTTATATTTATTACAATTATCATCGATTGAGGGGTATTATGGTCAAATGATCAATTTTTGTTACATATCGTCAAACCCTATCTAGTTTGAATTTGAATCCAATATATTTTGGATACTTGTATACTTTTTGAATGTTGTAACATAAATGTTGTATTTATCTGTTGTTAACTTTTGTATTATTTCACCTTATTAATCAAAATATTATTTTTTTTTTAAATTTGTATTTTTGTAAATAATAAATATTTTAACAAAGATATCACTTTTTATCGACTAACTTTATTATTTATATTTTAGAAGTTATTACTTAGTACTTATAAAGAAAAGAAAGAAATTGGCTAAAATTAAGTCTATATTAAAATACTTTAAATAAAAAAAGTGAATTTATTTTGGTGAAATATCTGAAATTTCGATCTAAAATATGTCAAAATTTTACAAAATTTCAACCATTTATTTCATTCAATTATTTTAATCAAAAAATTATTTTCCACAAAAATTTTGCCAAAATATTCAAAATTTCAAATATTGCGGTTTCGTTGGTGCCTCCGAAATCCTTGAAATTGATGAGGTTTTAAACTATGGTGAAGGTGAAAAGTGAGGACAGCAGTTTAAACTTTGAATAGCTTTATCCTTGTTGCGTATTTCTCCAGCCTGTGTTCTCACATCTTATGGGCGAATGTATTTTCTGTAGCGACAAGGCAAAACTGAAAAGCCAAAAAATATTAAAAAAAATTAAATTAATTAAAATAAAAATTCCGGTTAAAGTCCTATGTGAGATGTATTTTATGTAGCGCGACATGGCACTTTCTCGTTAGTGGAGAAAGGGCTATACCGTGTTATAGAGAATACATGCTGCTGCAGAGGATCAGTTCCCGCCTGAAAGGGAAAAACAAAGGTATAATTAGCCTTTTCTATTTCTATCATAAGGACTACTAGGACTAGGGGTGATCCACCCGGCCCGAACAGCTCAGCCCTATGAAGGGGTGGGCTTGGGTAAGGGTAAGTGGTCCGTAGGATTGGGTTGGGCTGAAATTTAAGGTCCAGTCAGTTATTAGAGTCGAGCTTGAATTTATATTAAATTAACTCAGTTCGGTCGGACTGACACTAAGGAGTAATATATAATTTTTACTTAAATTTTTTTTATCATCTCATGGGTTGTAGTTTAGTGGTAAGAAGCTCACATTCCTTTCGTGGAGGCCTAAGTTCCAATCTAACAACACATTTATAGTTTAAAAAATAGCACATTTCAGTTTGTAAGTTTGGTCTGAACCGGGCTCAGGCTTAGACCTTTGAGCCCAAAGTTGGGTCGGATCGGACTTGGGTCAACATAAATAATGTTATAATGGAGTGTAAGCCCGGCCTATTGCCACCCTAATAAGGACCGAATCTTGTTATTAGCTATTTTGAAAGAATTTCTTTGATGATTTTGGTAGCTAGTTACGCATGTTCTTATAATTCTCAAAAACTTTCTTTTTTAATAATTTTTCAATGAAAACTGTACATATTATTAGCATTATGTTGTCGTTTTTATTGTTTTTATGATAGATGGATAACGAATTTGAGAGCAATGGACATGAAGAAGGCATTAATATAGACGAAGAGACCAACGTGGGTTCTTCACTTGCTACTGATCCATTGTTGATCAGTCAAGGACTCTCTCCTCATTTGCACAATATTGTCGAGGTAGGTAGCAGGTAACTAGGTTAATCTTTTACTAATTGTAGCAATTAAAAATTATATTTTGCTTATATGCATTCTTCTTCGCTCACGACACCTCACAGCAGTTGCAGGAAGTTCTCAGCCCTGATATTGCCATCACTACGGAGCAAGATCATGAAACCACAGATCTTCTAATATATGGACTCAGCATGGTATATGATTTTTTTTTAACCATTTTTTTAATTATACTTTGTCTCTCATAAACAAATTAATGTACTCATGATCAGCTTAAACCTTGTGTGTGTGTGTGTATATATATATGTTGTACAAAAACATAATGAGTGTGAACTAAGCTGAATCTTTTCTGATGGTAAGAAGGGGCAGGTTACTCTAACCTGGGAGGTGACTTCACATTCTGTAGGACTATCTGATTCCAGACAGCAAGAAGAAGCAATACCTAAGGGAATCAACCAGATGAGGTCAAAGAAAAAGAGCGCGGCAAAGAACTTGCGCTTGCATATGTGATTGTAGCAACCTCAGCTGGAGGGCTCTATAGTTTGTTGTCCGGAAGTAGTAAAGTGAAAACTCATACTCAACAGATCCTCTACAAAATTGTTATAGGCTTTACATTTGCCACATTTATCTCGAGTTTTGGTTTGCTCTTGCTCTTGCATTGTCGCCCATGGAGTAGTACTATCTCAAAATTGAATAATCTTGTCAAATATGCTCTAGGGTTAACCTCCGGGTTAGCACTTCTTGGTCTTACCTTTGGAACTTGCATTCTACTTCAGACTTCGTACAACCACGGTTCGAATTGAAGAAGTTAAGGTAATTGGTACTGATCATCAATTAGTACTATTGTTTTTCTTCATGATTAGCGCAAGAAGTTTATAGGAACATCCAAATTCATGAAGATTCATAGTATCTAATTTTGGACAAGTAGCTAGAAATGATGCCCATTTATTTAATAGTAAAAGAACTGATCATCTGAGCAGTAAT
>JAUPMG010000009.1:10504451-10529026 GCA_031762675.1 Pachysandra terminalis
CACTCCTCCCCCTCTCGCCAACAATCCCCTTCCCCCCACTGTACCCCCCCCCCCCCCTCATTTTGCTACCATGGCTGATGTTGAGGCCATGTTCCGCCAGTCCCGGTTCCAAGACCCGGATTGGACAGACAATGACTTCCGCCCCCATACCCCTCTTCACTGCTCCAAAAACCATACCCTAAGGATTATGTCACCCCCAAATTCCAGAGATTCAATGGCGAAACCGGCAATGTGCGGGAGCACATCAGCCACTTCATTGAATCTCTCAGACCCCATGCTGCTGACCATGACCTCCGGCTAAGGGAATTTTCCAAGTCCCTTTCCGAGAAAGCCTATACCTAGCACAACAACCTGATGCCATGCTCTGTTTACAACTGGGAGGACATGGCCCCCCTCTTTTACAAGAAATTTTTCGTCACTGAAGAAATATACACGATTGCGGAGCTCAGCCGGGAGCGTCAGCGGCCCGTGGAAGACCTGGTAACCTATGTGAAGCGGTTCCGGGGGCTGGTGATGATCTATAGCGACAGCCAAGAGGAGTCCCGTTACGTGGATATGCGCTTAATAGGGATGCTCCTGGAATATAGGATACATCTGGAGAACCACAAACTCCCAAGTTTTACCCGTCTAATTGAAACAGCCCAGAGGACAGGTCTATCAGTAGTCACTCCCAGCGTGGCCAAGACGCCTTTGGAGAAGAAGCGTGGGGCCGAGAGTGTCCACGCTGACAGCGGAGCCCCGAAGAAAGGAAGAGGGAATGAGGCAATACCTGATCGCCCTTACCCTCCAACGCCCAACTGCACCCCGGCTTAACTGGACGTCCTTCTAGAGAGTTGGATCCGGGACAACCGCATTGTGCTGCCTCCCATAGACCGAGAGCCAATCGCCCAGGAGAAGAGAAACCCCTGGTACTGCAAGTTCCACCATAAGGCGCGCCACGCCACATTCGAATGCTATGCTTTGAGAAGATTGTACCAGAACCGGGTGGCTGCTGGTGAGGTGGACCTCCGTCCCGAGAACGTGCACGTGGACCCCCTACCCGCCCACAACGGTAGGGGAGGCGCAATTAATGTGCTGTTTTCAGAGGTGGGGGCCGTGGTTAGGCGAGAGCTGGTCCCACCTAGGTTGTTGAGGCTCGAGAAGAGTCTTGAGGAGATTGGCTTCTCTAGGCAGGAGAGGATCTCCATGCAGGCTTACGCCCAGAAACTGCCATTACTAGAGGCGGAGAAGGATTGTGCTGTTGATTTCTCCTTGGATGGTGTTATCACCTTTGGACCGGAGGATATGATGATGGCAGATGAGGACCACCGCCGGGCCTTGTACCTGAATTCCATCTTGCAAGAGGTGGATATCAGGAGATCGTTGGTGGATGCCGGGTCCTCCTTAAACATCACTCATCTTGGTATTATGAAGGCCATTGGTGTATCTGAAGACCGGATTGTCCCTCAGGTGATCCAGATTTTGACGCCCGGAGCCAGTGCGCTCTCGGCCACGTAACCCTTGAGCTGCAGGTGGGGCCGTACAAGCATCCGACACTCTTCCACTGTTGGACAGCAGTCCCAGTTATCACATTCTCCTTGGCCGGCCCTGGATTCATCATTGCCGTCTTGTCCCTTCCACATTCCACCAATGCTGCAAGGGCTTTAGGAAGGAAAGACGGTACGATTGGTCGCAGACCCGTGCCCTTTTGATGAAATTGAGGTCCACCTTGCAGACACGGCCGAGTACGAGGAACTGGCCCCGGCGGGGGAGTGCCAGGTATCCCTGCCTCGAGGGATTCCACTGCCCGCCTGGCCTGATATTCAAGCCAACCCGGAGATAGCCCTGCTAGAGCCTAGCTCGTCTAAGAGGAAGTTGAAGGAAGAGAGAAAGAGGGAAGATGGACAGCAGAAGAGAGCTGTTGAGGAAACAGTGACCGACTCCGCTTCTGGAGCCCGGTGCACTAGGATTAAGCTTGAAGATGGACAGTTCGTCTACAAGCTGTGGACCGAGACTGAGAAGCCGGAGCCAATTTTTCCCCAAGCTAACCAAAAGGGGGCGAATACTGAAGAAGCCGCCTTTACAGCAGGCGAGGACTCGGACCACAGCGACGAAGACGGACCCTTCCCCACTACCGCCTTCGAGATACAGGATGCATCTGAGCATCTCGAGGACGGCGCGAGGTCCGTCCTTGAGACCCTAGATTAAGTGAACCTCGGGAGCGAGGAAAAGAAGTAAACGACCTTTGTAAACACTAACTTATCTCCTGAGGAGAAATATAATCTTATCAATCTCTTGAAGGAATACAAGGATGTGTTTGCTTGGTCGTATGATGAGATGTCGGGACTTGACCCTCAATTAGTTACCCACAGACTTCACATGTCCTCTGAAGTAAAGCCAGTCAAGCAACCCGCCCGGGTTTTCAAACTCGAGATCCAATTACAGATAAAGGATGAAGTGGAAAAACTCTTGAAGGTCGGTTTTATCAAGCCCATCCAACACCCGGTTTGGCTAGCGAACGTTGTCCCAGTTAAGAAAAACAATGGCCAGATCCGGTGTTGCGTGGATTTCTGGGATCTCAACAAAGCAAGCCACAAGGACGAGTTTCCCCTTCCCAATATGGACCTGCTGATAGACGCTACGGCCGGGCATGCAATGTTTTTCTTCATGGATGGCTTCAGTGGATACAACCAGATCCGGATGAGCGACCATGACGCCCACCACACCGCATTTCACACCCCACTGGGTAACTTTCACTATACGGTGATGCCTTTTGGGTTGAAGAATGCTGGGGATACCTATCAGCGGGCCATGACCGCCATCTTCCATGATATGATCCATGCAGAGGTGGAAGATTATGTAGATGATATAGTTGTAAAGACCAAGGAGTGGCATGAGCACCTTGAGGTCTTGACAAAGGTCTTTCGGAGGTGCCGGCTCTACAACCTGAAGATGAACCCGGCTAAGTGCGCCTTTGGGGTCACTGTTGGGAAGTTTCTAGGGTTTGTTGTATACCGACACGGCATTGATCTAAATTCCACCAAGACCAAGGCAATACTCGAGTTATGCCCACCTCGGACACCGAAACAGCTAAAATCTTTCGTTGGAAAGATTTCCTATATCCGGAGGTTCATACCTGGCTTATCCGCTTACATCGCCCCACTCATGCCTCTGCTACGCAAAGGGACCCCTTTCTTATGGACTCAGGAATGCCAACAGACGTTTGAGAGGATCAAGGATGTTTTGAAGCACCCGCACCCCATGGTCTCGCCCTTGCCTGGGAAGCCACTGCGTATTTACCTCGCCACCTCGGATAGTGCTATTGGGGGCTTACTTGCCCAAGAGGATGCTGAGGGGACCGAGAGGGTGGTATATTATGTCAGCAGCCTCCTCCGGGGGGCCGAGTTGAAGTATTCTCAGGTGGACAAGTTCTGCCTAGCTTTAGCCCACGTAGCTCAGAAGTTGCGGCATTACCTCTTGGCATGCCCAACCCACTTGAGCACCAAGGCGAACCCTATCAAATACCTACTTTTTCAACCCGTGCTTATAGGAAGATATACAAAGTGGCTCTTGTAGTTGTCCGAGTTTGATTTCATCTGTGAGCACCCTTGCACCATCCGCGGACAGGCCGTGGCTGACCTACTCGCGGCTTTCTCTAAGGCTGAGGATGAGGAGCTACCGGAGTTCAAGATTGATATGGTCGAGGAGTGAGAATAGCAGATGAAGTTTGATGAGTCAGTTAACTCTGACGGTGGAGGAGCCGGCATTGAGTTTATTGTTGACAACGGCTATCACCTATACTTCTCTTTCAAACTCGATTTCCTTTGCACCAACAACTGGGCCGAGTACGAGGCCCTACTGATTGGTCTCATCCTGGCAAGGCAATTGCGTATGGACAAGCTCAAGGTTCTTGGGGACTCTAAGGTCATCATTTCGCAAGTAAATGATGATTTTGCTATCAAGGAGCCGGAGTTAGTGCCATACCAGACTGCCATCCAAGCCCTGATGAAGAAGTTCACGGAGTGTTCGCTGTTCCATGTCCCGAGATCGAAGAATCATCAGGCTGATCTTTTAGCCAATCTCGGGAGCCGGATTATTTTGGACGGTAGTTCACAGCGGATTGACGTCATCAGGAAGGTTCTCCCGGAACCCCTCGACCCCATGGTCGAGAAAGAAGACATCCTCCCCACAGATTCGAGACACCCGATCCTTTACAAACTTCTTCACCCGGTCTCTCCGAACGGGATCATGGTTCGCAAGGTGGCTAGTTTTGTAGAGATTGAGGGAGCCCTATATTTTCGGGCCACCAGCCGTCTTATTGAGATGTATTTGTCAAGAGGACTCCCTGCAGACCCTTAATGACTTGCACAAGCAGACTTGCGGAAGCCTGGATTCCATTTCACTCAGCAGGAGATTGCAGGGGCTCGACGTTTATTGGCCGATCATGGCGTATGACGCAGCAATGGTCCAAAGGGGCTGCACGGATTGCCAGGGGCCGGTAGATGTAATGGAAGCTTGTCCAGTGGATACATAGGAGCGGGATTGGAGACGGCCTTTTCTTATTTTCCTGTGAGACGGTGTCTTACCAGCAATCGTAGTGGAGACCCATAGGATCCGCAGGAGAGCGGCGAGATTCCAGGCACAAGGGGAGACTTGTTCCGAGTCAGCTTTAGCAGCCGCCTTCTAAAGTGTCTCAGACCCCGGGAAGCCGAGATTGTCCTTAGGGAAGTCCACTCAAGTTCTTGTGGGGCTCACCAGGGGCGGAAGAAGCTTTGTAACCAACTGATAGCCCTCGGTTATTATTGGGCGACCATGTAGAATGATACCTTTGATTATGTGAAGAGATGCTCCCTGTGCCAGATCCAAGGCAACATCCCCAGGCGCCCTCCCCAAGGAATGCAATCAATCATGACCCCTTAGCCCTTTCACACTTAAGGGCTTGACTTGATTGGACCCATCAACCCCCGAAGTAGGAAGGGACACGCATGGATCTTGGTAGGCACCGAGTATTTCACCAAGTGGGTTAAGGCTGTAGCACTGCGGAGTCCGACCGGGGAGGCGGTCACACAATTCATCCGGGAGTGCATCATCACCAGGTCCGGGCCGCCCCAAAGAATCATCACGGATAACGGCTTGTCTTTTCTCAACAGACATGTCTGTTTGCTTCTAGCCGAGTAACGTGTTACGCATCTCAAGTCAACCGGATATTACCCTCAAGAGAACGGCCAGGCCGAGGCCACAAACAAGTCCCTTATCAAGCTTCTAAGCAAAATGAATTATGACCACCAATCTCGGTGGAGCGAGCATCTGCCCAATGTTCTCTGGGCCTACCGGGTCTCGAGGCATCGCGCGACCCAGGCTACCCCCTTCTCACTGGTTTACGGGACAGATGTCGTGCTCCTTGTTGAATTGCAGGTCACCTCAGCCCGGATGTTGCATGCGGTCGGGATCGATTGGGACACTCATGACTTAGCTGCAATTCGGATGCATGAGCTGAACAGCCTTGATGAAAAACGTGAGAAGGCCTTTGCCCGAAATCAGCAATATCATCAAGTCATTGTCAGGGCCTATCAGAAGAAGGTATCCCCCTGGAATTTCACATGGGCAGATTAGTTCTCAAGACCTCTTGGTTTGAACGAAACAACACTATTAAACCTAAGTTCGCGCCCTGGTGGGACGGACCCCTCCAGATTACTCAAGCTTATGCCTCTGGTTATTACAAAATTCTATCTTTTAAGGATAATGCTCGGGAGGAGCTAGTGAACGGAAAATGGTTAAAACATTATTATTATTAAGTTTGTAAACAAAAGGAGAAGAAAAGGAAGAGCAAAATATATGATCTTATTCATCTGCTTTTAAAATATACAACTCCCGCGGGAGCAAGCTTTTCAATACAAAGTGGTCGTCTATCAGGGGAATAGAATTCAACTGACGGAATGCCTCTTCTTTCCGCTCTTCCGCTTGCTACGCCCGCCTCTTCATCTTTTTTCCTCCCCTGGGTCAGGATCAGCAGAGACCTTGCAAGGGCGTCCTTAGTAATGAGGCTCTGAAGACCGAACCTCTGCATCTGCCGGGCTATGACTTTTCCAGATCGGACAGGTAATTTTTTAGCCAGTCCACTTTGAAGCCCAAGTCTTCCAGCCCGGAGATGCTTGCCCTCCACACCCCGAGCACGTCCTCTGTCAGAGACTCAAATCTGGTACCCGAAATGGACTCCAACAGGGAACACAACTCGACATAGCCTCCACTGCGGACCCAAGTCAAGGGCGCCTTATCCTTGTCTGAGACGTCTCCATAAGCTCAAAAAATGACCTCCATCTAGTCTGCCATCTCCTCAGGAACATAGTACCCTTGGACTTGTGAGAGAGCACGGTAGCTGTTTGGGCCAGCTTTATGCTTCTTTCCCGCTCTTGGAGAGGACGACTCGGTTGGGGTGGCCGGTGAGGGGAATGGTCTGCTGTGAATCATGGCTCTTAGGGGCGTAATGAATTCCATTGCCTCAAACCCGGAAGGAATGGGGACCTCTGGGATCTTGGCTGGTGGAAGGGCCGAAGCTTCTTCCAGGGGAGAGGGCGGGCCCTCAGGGGTCTGAGCAGTGTTGAAGGCCAAAGCTTCCACCACCAGAAGAAGAGGCGACCCTCTGGGGTCTCAAAAATCTCAAGGACTGGGGTTGGCACCCAGTCCGACTCTTGAGTTACCGCTCGGGGAGTGTCCAAAACTTTGACAACCGGGACGCGAGGGGAGTCAATGGAGATAGCTGCTTCAAGATCCCTCCCCTCCTGTGGATCTTCAAGAGGACCCCCAAGCGGACTCCCCGCGTCAGCATCTCCTGCTCAGTCTAGCACCACGGATTCAGCAGCGACTCTGACCACGGCTTCAACCTCGACGAAGACTCGTGCCGTCTCGGCAGCTGCGACACGAGCAGCAGTCTTAAGAGAATTCTCCCTAGTTGCCACATGTGCAGGAGGCTCTATCCCTGGCTGAGAGTTGGGGTCAAAGTTAGAAGCCCCCGATCCCTCCCTCTGGATGCCCCCGGTCTCCGGTGCGTCGCCCTCGAGGGCCGGCTGGCTCTCCAGCGCCAGGATGCGAGTTGGCTCGACCTGGGGCTCATCCGCTTCCAACTCATCTTGAACACCCCCAGTCGCTGAACCGTCGCTCCTGGGGGATGGGCGATCTTCGAGTACGGGGGGGCGCAAGCAGTGTCAACCATTGCCACCTCCAACTCGTAGTCACCCAACTCCTTGAGCATACCCGTGGAGGTTGTAATGACCCGAATCCTTAATATAATTTTTCCCAGGTTATTTTAAGTTATTGATATGGTCTAGCATCTAATAAATTTAATTAATGGTAAGGTTTTATTCATAACAAAGCCAAGTTGGTAAAAGAGGTGTCTAAATGTAAATAGTTAAAAAGTATGGGGTTAATGAAAGAATAAGTGTTAAGAAGGGGTTAAGTGGGTTTAGGGTTGCTAACCCTAATCTCCATCTAAGTTTTGGACGAAATCAGAAAGAGGGGGTGTGATGTTCGTTGGTTTGTGGGAGAAGAGAAAATCGGCTGAAGTTTTTGGGTGGTGTTTGCAGAAAAATCATCAACCTAGAAGGTTTCCGGAGCATCGAGTTACATGTTCGGAGTCTACGTTTGATATCTAACAAGTAAGTAGATTATCTAGATTTATTGGGATGATTTTCATAAGGTTTTGCATGTGTGATGAAACCTAATGTGATGTATGCATATGTAGCAGATTAATCATGTTAGATTAGTAGATTTCATGGCCTTATCTTGTTTTGATTTAAAAGTTTGATTTTGAATGTATGATTTGGATTGTGAATGATGTATTTATGATTTGCAACACTTTAGAATGGATTTAGTATATATATATATTTGATGCAAGACAAACGAAGAACGAATGAGATAAGTTGCAGGTTCTGGGTTTTATCGCACAGTCGATCGAGCGCACAGTGATATGCGATCGATCGCAATAGTGCGATCGATCTAAATAGTAAGATCGATCACGACAGTGCGATCGAGCGTACATTTCCAGTGTGCACTGTTATTGTGGTTTTGATTTGTTTATCATTGTATGATATGTTTTATGAGTCTTGGAAGGTTTGGGGATCAAAGTGGAGTTCCATAGTGATCTGGAATGACAGAGTGAGGCTATAAGCTTAGTGTATAGGGAAATTTTCCTAGTGTGAAGGTTATGGTTCGGTGTTAGGGCTTTGAGCCTAATTGTGTGGCTAAGTGCCTGGGACGAGTTAGATGTGTTGGCTGAAAGCCTACAAGACTGAAAGCTTCCATTCATGTCCAATATTAGGATTCCACACCCTAAGTTAGATTAGAGTACTAGAGACTTGACTATGGGTTAGGTTAACTTGGGAGGTTAGATAGATCCTTATGACTAGCTATATGGGGATTTGGTTCTCGTCTTCCCAGTTTAATCTATAAACAGAACAATTTGATTAGAGCTGAGACTCTAACACTTTGGATTGACATTAGGTGGTTAGAATGGTAAGTTTGGTTTAATCAACTATAGGATGTCTGTGATGGTTTCTAAGTGTTTATCGACATGCATGGGCTCGTGGATAAGTAGCCTTTGGATATTATCACTAAGATCCCAATATTGTTAATGTTGCATCATTGGAGTGCTTATGATGTATTCCAATGAATTGCTTGCGTGTATGGGCGCGTGAGCAACTTTCACGGGAATCTATCATTTGGGTTTCCTAGGGTAGGCATTCATACTATGGTCAGATGAAGTGGGAGTGTGCCTTGATGGAAATATTTGGGGGTTGCCTATTCCCCGTGGGTTGAACTTGATTTGTGGTTAATATAGTGAAGGGATGGTTGCTACCAGACCATGGGTTAGCACCCGGATCGGTAAGAGGGGCTGTCGGATGTCCCTGGAACACAGTATCCAAAAATGTGGATTGATTACCGAGGACACTTGGCACAACATCTAAACATAGGAATTACTGCACATCATCTTGCATTCTTTGATTGAGCATGTTAGAGCATTTGAATTCCATTCATTCATAATCTCATATCATGTAATTGTATCTTGCTTTACGTTTGGCTATTTGATGCATACAGAATATTATGTTTATTTTCTCCAGTGTCTAGATCATGCTTGCTGAGTATTCAACACCGGATCTGGGGCGTGACAGAGGTCATACGGGAGGGAGGAGGAAGACCTTAGACCCCCGGCATGTGCTCGGCCCGCTTGGCCAAGACCTTCATCTCCATTGCAGGCCTGCCGGACTTCTCTAGGGCGTCATCAACGGCTTCGAGGACTTCGTCTGATAGTTCCAGGAGCGACTGGACTAGGTCCTAAAAAATAAGGGGAAGGTTAGCACATCTGTGGATCGGAGCCGGCATTTGGCGGGCGGCAGGAATGATGGAATAAAAGGTTCTTACCAAGGTCAGCTGGTTGCCCTTCCCTTTGATCCCCACCTCCCGCAGAAGCCTTAGGAGATTATTGAGGGTCCAAGGGGGGTGGTCGCCATCACGTCCCGGTTCGGCTGCAGGCCCTGAAAGAAGCATGTTAGTAAATTTTGCCCCTAGGTAAAAGGATTTGTGTGCAAAGTACCAACTTACTTTGCGCAGGGCGCTCCCCGGCGAGTGCAGGAGCTGAGGCTAGCGGAATGTCGATCCCCGGCTTCTCCGCGATTGGGAGCTAGCATCAAGGAAGAATGGTTAAGACGGCCTCGTAACCATATGCAACTGGCAGGGTTGGACAGATTACCTTCTTTGGTGGCCTCAGAGCTTTTGCCGGTCTCTTCCCGGTCATCCCCTCAGGTTGCTTCTGGGAAACAAGAAGGGTGACAACTTCGGAAGAGGCCGCTTTGGCAATAGCCTGGACACCCTTTCCCTAAAACAGGCAAAATCATGTTTTAGCACAAAGGCAGCTCCACACCACAATCCCAAGTTAGAGCTTACCCTTACAAGGGGCTTGGAGCCCCCGAATGGCCCGGTAGTACTCAATTTCCTCCCTTGAGGAGGGGAGCCGGGTGGTGGAGGGATTGCCACCGTTACGAGACCCGGAACGGCCTCGTCTTCACCGGGAGCCGCCACCCCAGAACTCTCCACTGCCGGGTGGGCCGCGTTAGGAGCCGTTGTAGGCCGATATATCCAGAAGCGGAGCTCAGCGTGGTCAACCTGAGCTCTCGCCGTAGAGATCCCCTTGGACTCTCCACATTTCTTTGGCCTCATATCTTCGGCGTCAATTGAAGACACTGAAGGAACCGAGGGGAGCTCATGGAAGATGGTGGCCTCGCTGAGCAGGCGCTCCCACAACTCCAGCCATGCGCCTGTGGCCCCTCCTTTCTTGCCTATCGAGGTTGTTTCCACCGCATCCCAGGCTGTCAGATTCTTCACCCCATCTGCCAGGGTGAATCTCTCACCGATCTCTCGGGGTGTAGGGATGGGAGAAATGTCTACCCGGGGGACCGCCTGGTCCATCTCGAACTGACGTGCCACCTGATCTGGGTTGTATGCCATAGGGCACGGGGTCAGCGCCTCAACCCCGCCAAGGACGTAGCCATGGTGAATGATCACCAGGTACTCCTGCACTTCCTGGGGGAACTCGTGCCACACTGACACCGAGATTAGCTCCCCCCTTCAAAATTGGCCCCCATGCCCTGTGACACGCCCTTTATCTGTCGGGCGTACGGACGGAATTCAAATTCCATCTCCTGATCAAAGATGAAGGAAGTTCCCATGTCAATCCTCGGATGTTCCCCGGATCAGAAAGCTATCCGGGGTTTGGGCCCTTGATCCCCTTCAACTTTTGAATCCTCTTGGACCCTGGCGGGAGCATAGCTGGGGTAATGCTCCCAAAGGAATATTTGGAAGAAGCCGGCGTCCACCATCGTCTCGATGACGCGCTCCCCCTGGGCCCGAGGCTGGTCTGTAGCCAGCAGGTCCAAACCCTCGTACAAACTCCCCAGGAACAAGGGAGCCAAGGGGACCAGATACGCCTTGTGCAAACTTGATGGCAATCTGTAGCACGACCTCATTTACGTTGTCGTCAGGAAAACTCGGCAGTACGTAATGAGATAGACACATCGTGATAAAGGCCGCGAAGGTCGCTGGGCTGTCCTTACCTTCGCCATTTACGATGAAAAGCACCTTGGTTGGGCGGTCGACGACCTCCTCCCGCCAGAAGTAACGGATCCATCCTTGCTTAGTTCACTTCTTGCCAAGGGCGCCCACAGGGTTTCCAGTCTTGATCACCGGCCTTCTGGCCGACTCCCGAAGGCCACTTATCAACATGGCCTCGATCTCTTTCTCCTCCTTTGAAAGGCAGGTGTATGCCGGGTTTTGACTCCCCAGCATCGGCAGGCAAGTGAGGATTTCCACATCCTCAAGAGTAGGAGTGATCTCCCTAAAAGCGGTAATGAAGGTGTGAGCATGCGGGCTCCACCTCAGCACCAACTCCCGTAAACTGTCATTATCCCGGGAGATGTCAAATAGCGACACGGGCACTGAGTCATAGATCCCAACTTGCTTCAAATGCTGGCTCCACTCTCGGTTGGCCAGTACCGACCTACACCAGCTCTCGTAACCATGGAGGGCGCCTAGATGGGACCTGAAACCCACAGGGGAACAAGGATAGTCCCCCCTCGAAATCTGGAAGTAGGGAACGTTCTTGAACATCCTGCAGTTCTCTTCTGAATCCCCAGGAAACTCTGGGTAAGGATTATGCAGGGCTTGCTCGTCCTTCAAAACTGGTGGAATCCACCATTGCGCTCCTGCCCAGAAGTCTGAGGTCTTCCGAGGGAATTTCGGAGCAGAAGCGCTCCCGAAAGCTCAGTTTTCTTTTTTCCCAAGCTCTTCACAGGTGCCATTTCTTCAAAACGGGTGAGGAAAGAGTTGCAGAGGATTTTCTGGAGGAAGAAGAAGACTTGCAGTTGAGGAAAATGAAGATGAACAGGGAAAAACCTGGATTCAAGCCATTCATCCCCTTTTAAAACAAGGGATGATGGAACTGCACGGGGCCCGTCAAATGACGGTTCGCGGGGTACCAAGGCGGTAGCACGGTAACCCAACCCCGGATTGATGTCTGGACTCGCATTTAATGCTGCTTTTCCAACACGCTTGAGAAGGTCAAACAACGGTTGCCTTCTGGAAACGGCTCTGCCGCTCGACCTATCACAAGAAAGGTAAAGGCTGCAGCAGATCACTGCGTCGGGATTTGCATTCAGAACGTGTCACGTCGGCACGTTTAAATGCAGGGGACTAATGATGACCCCATTTATTGTAAATTCAAATTGGGCCAATGCATGGACACCACGTGGCACTGACTGGGGAGCCGTACTGGCCAAGTCACCTCAGGCGTGCAGAGCTTTTCACGAGGCCGGATTAAACCCATATGGCTGGATATAAGGTAGATCATTTTCAAAGGTCGCAAGGCCGGATATAAGGTAGACCTCTTTCAAAGGTCATGAAGCCGGATTAAACCCCTATGGCCGGATATAAGGTAGACCCCTTTCAAAGGTCAATGAGGTAGGGCTAACCCCCCTACCGGATCATAAGGTCGGATTAAACCCTTATGGCCGGATATAAGGTAGACCCCTTTCAAAGGTCAATGAAGTAGAGCTAATCCCCTACCGGATCATAAGGTCGGATTAAACCCTTATGGCCGGATACAAGGTTGAACCTTTTCAAAGGTCAATGAGGTAGGGCTAACCCCCCTTACCGGGTCATAAGGCCAGATTAAACCCCTATGGCCGGGTACAAGATTGACCCCTTTCAAAGGTCGCAAGGCCGGGTGACTCTTGGAAAAGCTCAAGGTGGGATAATACCCCTTCCCAGGTATAAAGGTCTCTTCCGGATATAAATCCGACCCTTTTCTCAAAAGCTAAGGGTGCTCCATCCCGCTTAAGGGAGGAGCGGGTCTTTGCACAGCCTCAAACAAGTATCCTAAGTGTTGGAAAGAACGCTGACTCATCCCAAGGCACGGATTGAAAGATAGAGGATTTAGGAACAAGTCTTCCACTCCACGATTCTGACGCTTGATGTGACCTGTGGTCTAGTTAGAAAAAGGAGGGGGACAAGATATCCCTTTTCTCAAGAAAGTAAAGGCGACAAGAAACACTCCCATTGGTCTAGGTGGGCAGCAGGATTTGACCCAAATCTACGGCCCGCCCACACCTCATCATTGCAGAACCTCTGGTCCAAGCAAATCAATGCGCGACCTTTGGTCCAAACGGGAAAAGAGGGGGCCCAAACCCAAGAAACCATTTTTCAGAAATACGGCGGATCAAATCTCGCCAATCCAGGTGAAAGACGGAAACCCACGTGGGCCTGAATTTAATGGGCTGACAGCTCGCCCACGTTTTATGATCATCACAAGTTCTAAACCAATCAGAAAAGGGGGAGGGGGAGGGGGAGGGGGCGGGGGCAAGGAAATATCTTTCAGGAAGAGGGGCCAGAGAAAACCGACCCATCAGCCCGGACGGACGGCCGAAGCCTGCTCGAGCGACTGATGGGATTGGTTAAAGCTGCTGGCCGCACTCGCAGCTTATCCCATAGTGACAGGTATCCTCATGACAAACTGGCATGCTTGACACTTGTCACTCTAGAATAGGGCTCGGCCAGAGGGAGAAGGCTATAAAAGCCTTCATCCCCTAGAGTAAAACCAACTTTTCCATTAGAGAAAAACGTTGCCTAGGCTTGAGCTCTCTGAGACGGCCATTTAAGTGTTGGAGCTTCTCTGAAACCTTCCTGAGGTCCTTATTTCTGATCCCGGCCTTCACCTTTCTGTTTAAACACCTTTTCAGAGAAACCTCATTCCAAAACGGCCACCCTGTAGTTTAGGCTGGTGTGAGACAAGAAACCGGACCGGTTCAACCCGGAATTTGGTGAGCCTCTTAGGTGCTGACACCTGTGCGCTTTACTTAAGTTAAGTAAACAGACTTAAGCTACCATTTTGGGTATCAACAGTGGCTCCAAATGCAATTATTTAATAATTAAGAGACTTCTTTTATAAAATTTAAAATATAATACTTATTTTGCAAATTGTTTATTTTTGAGTGATATTTCAAGTGAATGGACCCAAATGCTCATCTGAAATATAACTTAAAATTAAATATTTTATAAAATGAGTATTTCGTTTTAAATCTTACAAAAGAAGTCCTTGATTATTAAATAATTGTATTGGAAGCAACCAAACTTTAAATTTCCAGCATTTTTATTCCAATAGACTGGGCTCCACCTTGTGGGCTTAAGACCCAGAAACCAAGTCCACCCTTGAATACTAAAACAAAATAATCCTAAAATGATAAGATCTGACTTATGAGGAGAAAAGAAAAGTTCAATTATTGGGATGAGGCCCGGACCCACATCTCTATACTTGTGCAATTTGGTGTGTGTGGGGGTTGATCTTTCCCGAACTCGTGATGTTTTAGCATGTAATGTCAGGGAAATCATCTGGACGTGACTTGTCGGAATACTTGTCCATATCACTGTCAAAGCCACCTCTTCTGAGGTCATTATTTTTTTGGAGTGCTTTTATGATAGTTTGAAATTTCGAAAATATCATGGATTTCGGATGTACTAGCGAAATTGAAATATCTGAAATTTTCGTGAAAAATATTTTTTTTGATTAAAATTATCAAATGAAATAAAGGTATTTTATTTTGCAAAATTTTAGAAAATAATTTCATTTTTTTTAATTTAAAATATTTAACATAGACTTAATTTTAGCCAATTTTTTTTTATTTCTTTTTTTTAATAACTAGTAAGCAATAACTTCTAAAATATAAAAAATAAAGTTAGTCACTAAAAAGTGGTATCTTCACTAAAATATATTATGAATATACAAATTTCGAAAAAAGAAATAACAAATAATATTTTGATTAATAATGTGAAATAATACAAAAGTTTACAACTAATAAATACAACATTTATGTTACAACATCCAAAAAAAGTATATAAGTATCCAAAATATATTGGATTCAAATTCTAACATCTAAAAAAATACAATGTATACAAGTTACTTTAAATTGAAATTTAAACTTTATTTCGTGATTTCCTTCACTTTATGCGAGTACGAAATTCATTTGTGTACCTGCATAAGCAAAACAAAAAAATAATTAGTAATAATATTTATTGTACATAATAATTAACAAACTGATGTACCCAAATATCAACTCATCCATAATAGTACCCCAAAAGATTTCGGTGAAAAAACATTTTTTTGATGAAAAGAATGAGAATTTGTCTATTTATAGAGTTTAAATGCATTTTTTACAATTTTGTTTTACTTTAAACATGATTCTAGAAATTATTTCCCCCAAAGATTTCGGTGAAATAATTTCACTTTTTTTTTTAATTTAATGTATTTAATATAGACTTAATTTTAGCCAATTTATTTTTCTTTTAATAACTACTAAGTAATAACTTCTAAAATATAAAAAACAAAAAAACAAATAATATTTTGATTAATAATGTGAAATAATACAAAAGTTTACAACTAATAAATACAACATTTATGTTACAACATCCAAAAAAGTATATAAGTATCCAAAATATATTGGATTCAAATTCTAATATCTAAAAAATACAATGTATACAAGTTACTTTAAATTGAAAATTTAAACTTTATTTCTTGATTTCCTTCACTTTATGCGAGTACGAAATTCATTTGTGTACCTTCATATGCAAAAGAAAAAAAAAATAGTAATAATATTTATTGTATATAACAATTAATAAAATAATGTACCTAAATATCAACTTGTCCATAATAGTACCCCCAAAGATTTCGATGAAAAAACATTTTCTTGATGAAAAGAATGAGAATTTGTCTATTTATAGAGTTTAAATGCATTTTTACTAATTTTGTTTTTACTTTAAACATGATTCCAAAAATTAATTCCCCTAAAGATTTCGGTGAAATAATTTCACTTTTTTTTTTAATTTAAAGTTTTTAATATAGACTTAATTTTAGCCAATTTCTTTCTTTTTGTTTTTTAATTTATAGAGCTTAAATGCATTTTTTACTAACTTTTTTCACTTTAATTTTTATTTTTATTTTTGCATTAAAGATTGATGTAAATCTGACCAACAGACATCCATTTGAAATCCACGAGGTAGAGAATTGGAATTTACAGCCTCCCCTGTGAATTTGATAGCTTCCAAATAGCCTACAAATGAATTCTGTGGAATTCATATAGAATTCGAGTTCCAATTCCTTAATGCACTCTCGAACGAAAAAATTGGAATTGGAGGCCCCAATTCCACCTTCAATTCCACGAACCAATCAGGCCCTAAAAGAAAAAAGTTAAACCCTAAACCCTTAAAATACAAAAAAAAATAATAATAATAATAATAATAAATAAACAAATCCTACAATTATTATATTTTAGGTTTTAATTATTTTTTATTTTTAGTTTTTATTATTATATAAAATAATTTTTATCTAACTTTTTATTTAGATAAAGATTTTTTGACTTTTTATTTTTAAAAAGGATTTTTATCAAAGAGGAAACGGTTTGAATATGTCTTCAGTTGAGCCTATAGCCACATGGCGATATTCTATTGCGGGAGACCTATATAAGTCCCTCGTGGGTGATGTCTCATTTTCCTATAATTTATGTTAAATCAGATTTGCTCCGCCCCTGTTGTTTTCTCTTATTAGGCATTTTTAGGGAGATTTGAGGTTTGGTGGGTACAAATGTAATTATTTAATAATTAGAGAGTTCTTTATAAAATTTAAAATATAATACTTATTTTGCAAATTGTTTATTTTTGAGTGATATTTGAATGGACCCAAATGCGAATCTCAAATATAACTTAAAATTAAATATTTTATAAAATGAGTATTATGTTTTAAATCTTACAAAAGAAGTCCTCAATTATTAAATAATTATATTGGAAGCCACCTAACCTTAAATTTCCAGCATTTTTATTCCAATAGACTGGGCTCCACCTTGTGGGCTTAAGACCCAAAAACCAAGTACACCCCAAGAAGTTTTATCAATATTCATGCTAAAACAAAATAATCCTAAAATGATAAGATATGACTTGTGAGGAGAAAAGAAAAGTTCAATTATTTGGGATGAGGCCCACATCTCTACCGTTATAGTTATGCAATTTGTGTGGCTGGGGTAATACCCCATCCAATTAATTGATGCCACATGTCTTGGTGAGTTCAACTATTTGTTGTGGGGGAATCCTCTGCCTGACCATACCCCATCCAATTAATTGATGCCACATGTCGTGGTGAGTTCAATTTTTTGGGATGCGGCCCACAATTATAGTTATGCAATTTGTGTGTGAGGGGGTGTGTGTCGGCTGGGGTAATACCCCATCCAATTTATTTATGCTACATGTTTTGGTGTCCAACATGTCATTTTTCACTCATTTACAAAAAAAAAGTTAAAAGAAAAAATAAATTTAAAATAAAATATAAACAGAATTCTCAAAAAAGTAAAAGACAAAACAAATTTAAAATGATTATAGCTGTCTGCTCTCCTATCATCTCAGCCAACCTGCCATCAGACACGTCGGCCTCTCCGATCAGAAGCGTCTTTCGCCGGAATCTTACTCTCCCTTGCTTTGGTGGATGTTGCTCTCCCTTGTTTTGTTGCTTTTTTCTTGCACACATTAATTTGTTATTGCTCACTTGGTACTAGTGTTTTGGTGGATGTTGCTCTCCTTGCTACTGTTTCTTATTTCTGCGGCTACTGTTGCTGTTGCTGTTGCTGCTGGTCTCACTCTTCTAGTGGGTACTTTAGCCTTGCTGATGTGGGTTTTTGCTACTGGATGTTTCTGCTGGAGCTGCCTTTTTTTTTTTTGGTGTGCATGATGTTGCTGTTGTGCTATGGTTTATGCTTCAGAAAAATTCTGTGAAAGACTGATAATTCTTGAATAAGCACATGCCATGAAAATTGATAATTGTAAATGCAAACATATTTTTTTTTTATTTCTATAACAACCTTTATAATTTTCTTCATAACATATTCAGCATTTGTTTTCGAAATGACAATTGTAAACCCAAATGGAGACTTTGAAATTCAAAATCTTTTCAATCAATTTACTTGAAGTAATGAATCGATTAGAATTTAATAAACTAAAAAGGGAAATTTTTCATGATTCTATCTTTGATTAAGCACAAGTTCTTGGAGAGGAAACTTGATGAGAAGGATTTCGGTGACTCGGGTTCCGACAAGAACACCGTCTTCTGTCTTCTCTATTATTCTTCTTTGAGAACCGTATTTTGCTTCTTTTTTAGTTTAAATTTCTTTATTTTTAATTTTTATTATAAAACGAACGAAAAATGCTACTGGCATTAATAAAAATTCCGGCAAAAGACGATTCCGATCGGAGAGGCCAGCATGTCTGATGACGGGTTGGCTGAGATGACAGGAGAGGAGCAACTATAATCGTTTTAAATTTGTCATTTTTTACTTTTTTGAGAATTCGATTTATCTTTTATTTTAAATTTTTTTTTTTTAACCTTTTGTTTTTTTTGTAAATGAGCGAAAAATGACATATTGGACACCAAAACATGTGGCATCAATTAATTGGACGGGGTATTACCCCAGCCGGGCAGGGGATTTTTTTTCTGCGGGGAGGGGATGTTTTGCCTTTTTTTCAACCCATAACAGCATGTAACGTCAAGGAAATCGTCAGGAATTGACTTGTCGGAATACCTTGTCCATATCACTGTCAAAGCCAAAGTCATTATTTTGGAGTCTGCTTTTCCTTCTAAGTTCGGATCCATCAATCACATTGACATCTCAAGCTCTCTACTCCAAACTTCAATTTGCGTTCAAAGTTTTTTTGCTTCTCCTCCTTTATTTTTTTTGGTTTTTCAAAATTTTTTACTGCCGTTGGATTTTCTTTAAAATCTTCTTTGTTATATATATATATATATATTCACTTAGTCTTGTGGTTATAACTAACCTTGTCAATTAGGGATGACAATTGAAAAAAGGCTAAATGGATAACTCGCCAGCTTAGGGATGACAATGGGAAAGGTTAAATGGATAATTCGCCAGTTTAATGATTCGGATTTGATAATCCTTAAGTCACATTTGGGTCAAGTTTGACCTATTATATAGCCATTCAACTATATGTTATATATATTAAAGACCAAATGAGCCTAATCCATCTTCAAAAGTTAACTGGTGAAGAAAGAATTATCCAAAATCAATGAACAACACATTTCAGCTATTGCTGAATGATGCGGAACACTTGACAATATATACTTAAAAATAATATTTATCTATAATACATAATGATATCAGTATCAATCTTGGGATATAGGAGCAAGTTTGGTATAGAGGACAAACCAATAGTGCAGGGTTAGGGTTGGTCAAAACCCACCCCGTTGCTATCCCTATAATGTCAATGAATCAAATCGTAATTTGAATCCAAATTGAATGTGATCTAGATATTTCTAATCTGATGCCGATTAGGAGTACAATAAATCGACAGTAAATTAATCAAACTTGGATCTGTCTTGATTTGATTAAGATCTGCTCAAATAAAACTGAAGACTTGCATAAATAAACAGCACCAAACACACACGGGCAGTGGAAGCTGATAACTCAATGATCTAAGATATGAAGAATGAATAAGCTATCATATCACCAATCAGATTGCAAAACTTCTCCCTTCTCATGTATGTGCTTGGTAGATAATTGCTTAACATATATCATCATCATCTGCTTAATTCAAAATTGCATACAACCATAAACATCAAGAGAACAAAAGAAACAGAGGTCTGAGAGAATAGCACAGCTCCCTTATGGAATTAAAATGACCTGGCCATCTTCAAAGTACTATTTATCTTAACGTGTAATCAATTAATAATAGAAGGAAAAAAAAAAAAGGAAAAATGGATACCGAAGAACCAAATGTAAGGCACTTCAGTCAATTCTCAACCAAGAAAAAGTATAAAGCTTACAAACGCTCTCTGAATACACAGCTAAACTGAAGAAATTATAGCTTGATGGATAGGTCAAATCATTTTTCAAACATTTTCCTCGTCACATAACAAAAGAAGAAAGAAAAAGTAAACAGTTGTAGTATGTCGGGGCACTCTGAACTCCATCTGGATTGTTTAAACCGTTCCTTGCAAAGTAGAGAATCACCCATGACAGAACATTAGAATTCTCAACCCAAATTGCAGTTCACAGCTCTAGCATCATGGCTTGTGGATCTTGAAGCCAAATATTCTTGGAACATAGCTTTGTGAAGCCTTTTGTGGCTTGAGGTGCCCGTAAGTCATCATAAACAGGTGAGGAAACGTAGTTCCAAAATATGCTCCATCAATGTCTATGTACAGTCAAAGAAACATTCATAATGATGCATAGAGTAAAGCAAGCAAAGCACAAACATAGTTGCAGTCTATCACCCATCTGCCTTTTTTATGCAATGATCCAGAAATCCCAAGTATCTACCATGTTTCACAGTTATGCATTCAGAAGCACCTATAAATTTAAATGGTTGCACTGCAAGGGGGAAAGTAATCTATTCGTGTTGCCACATGGTTATATGCTAATTGATCCAAATAATTGCATGGGAAGCCTCACAAAATGACAATCTCAGTGAACGGAGGTTCTAATCAGTGTTTTAAATATCGGCTTCACAGGAAATTTCGTTACCGGGATTCGGGGGAAATATCGGGAGATATTATCGTTTTGGCAGAATATTTCGCCAGATGGAGTGAAATGGGGGAAAAATTGGAATTTTTTAATGAAACTTCAGGGATTACTTCAGACATATTTAAACACACAAAATAACTGAAAATATGCCAAGAAATAGTTATGCATAGTGATGAATAAACATCAAGGGATCTAAGTAATATAGGTGTTGCCAGTCTATCAATATAAAATGTGAAGTACTATCCAGACAAAGTCGAAATACAACTAAATATCATAACTACAACATTGAAACAACTAAAAGTCCAATATTCAAGTACATAAAATGCTTTGCATAGTATCACATCCACATTTTAAATATATTTTTTTAATACTTTTAATGATTAAAAAATCATTTTATAAACTCCATTTTCGTCATTAATAACATCAAATTACATATTAAACAATACTATACTTTAAAAAAAAAATTATTTTTCATCATTTGTTGATTTTTCAATTATTATTTTTAATTCCAAAAATTAAAAATAATTAATTAATGCATTACATCATTATGATTCGTATACATATCTTATTAATGTATTATGATACTATCCAGAAAAAGTCAAACTCCATTATACATAATTAATAACATCAGATTACATATTAAACGTTACTTTCATAAAAAAAATTCGGATTTTTCATTATTATTTTAATATTTATTTTAATTTTAAAATTTAAAAATAACTAATTAAAATTTAAAAATTTAAAATTTATAAGCTCCATTATACATAATTAATAACATCAGATTACATATTAAACGTTACTTTCATAAAAGTTTCTCATTTTACATTATTTTGTTAATATTTATTTTTAATTTTAAAATTTAAAAATAAATAATTAATACTCATTAAGATAGGAATAATCAATTAGTGGTTGACCATAATAACTTACATTTTTTATAATATATAAGGTAAATTACTATTAATTAAACATATGCTGTAAATATTTTCTTTCAAAAATATGCATATTTTTAATTAATTTTACTAATATCAAAAAATAAATTTTTTTTTTTTGGAAAAGAGAATAATCACACCAATCTGTAGGTCGAGTGTTTCTACATCATATATAATATTTTCAACTCATTTCATTAAGGTTTAAGGGAAGAAAATAAAAAAATACATGTTTCAAATCATACCTTAAAAAATTTCTAGAAAATGAGCTTCAATCCTCCACTTCCCTTGTCAGAATTGTGTCATAGGAGACTTAGATTTGATGTTCTAAATCAAATCTTGAAGAAAAAAGTTGAAATAGGGCTTAGAAAGAGGGAGGAGGGTTTTCTATCGAAAATTTCCCCAATTTTGACAATATCTCTCTTTTGTAAAACATAGAATCTCAATTTTTCCCCGAAATTGGGAAGAAATTGAAATATCTGGAGATATTTCCCCTGAAATCTAACTAATTTTCCCAGAAAAGAGATATTACCCTGGAGATATTATCTCCAGGGGGGGGGGGAGAAAATGAAATTTCACCGAAATTTCAGACACTGGTTCTAATCAAATACCCAAAACTTTTGAATTACTTTCATTGTTGCTCTTTGTTTCTCCTTTTCCTTGACTACAGTTTCACATCAAGATCCCATCAATTTGAAGTCACAAAACACATCATCTACTCAGAATGAGGACAAAAGGTTTTTCTGTTCAAGCATAAGAAAATCTTAAGATAAATACCCCCAACCACAACAGACCTCATGATTTGCGGCATCCAAATTGCAGAACCGTTAGATTTTCAGCCAATTTGATGAGCAAATGCACAAAAATTAACCAATAAAACAGATGGAACAAGTAAAACCTAGCTTGAAAATGCAATTTGATGAAGCAGCAGTTGGGGTGTATGCGGTAAAAGCTCGTGTAAGAATTTCTAACTTTATAAAGTAATAGAAGGATACTGCCTTGGTACTTGGATCGAGGGTAGTAAATATCTTCACATTTGGGACAGTAGATTTTAACTGTACTTGACCGAGGAATGTCTGATTGACCAACTGGAAGACAGGGCTGTCCGCAGCAGTAAACTCTTGGACATCTCCCAAAATCATAGTTCTTGTACTTGTCTAGCTGTAGAAATTACCATTGCATAATGTTAAGCTAATCACCAATACTAAACAGCTGTCAAAAACTACAGCAACCAGCAAAATAACTTGGGCAATATCTCACCATTGCAGACATTCCTTTACTAGTTAATATATATCGGACATGAATCAAACCATACAACATCTCTGCTGCAGATTCAATCAATTCGTTTTGTTCCTCAGTAAACATATCACCTGTACATGCCCATGCCGAATCAAATTTCTCAGAATCAAGAACCTAAACCAGAATCAATTGCACAATTTACCAATATTTGCATGTCTGTTCCATGGATATAAAAAAATTCTAGTCAAGAAGATCTAACGTTGCAAATGTCTGATATCCATGGTATTGACAAGGACAACTAAATTAATGCCATAGTAGCTACATTATAGCCTTTTGAAAAAGGTATAGGGCAGAGGCAAATCTCTTGGTCACAGGAATTTGATGATGCCTACAGTTAAAAATATGTGAACCATATCCACTTCTTTTCCTTTATTATTTTGTGGATAAAAATGACACAACTCAACCATAGTTTAAAATTTCGGAAATTTCAATGATTTCGGAGACACAAATGAAACCGAAATTTCGGTTGAAAACAATTTTTTGATTATAATACCTAAACAAAATAAGGGTCCGAAATTTCGGATATTTCACCGAAATAAATTCACTTTTTTTATTTAAAGTATTTTAATATAGACTAAATTTTAGGGAATTTCTTTCTTTTTTTTTAATAAGTACTAAATAATGACTTCTAAAATATAAATAATAAAATTAGTCAATAAAAAGTGATATCTTCATTAAAATATATATTATTTATGAACATACATATTTAAAAAAAAAAAAGTAACAAATAATATTTTGATTAATAATGTGAAATAATACAAAAGCTTACAACTAATAAATATAACATTTATGTTACAACATCAAAAAGTATATAAGTATCCAAAATATATTGGATTCAAATTCTAACATCTAAAAAAATATAATGTATATAAGTTTAAACTGAAATTTTAAACTTTATTTCTTGATTTCCTTCAATTTATGCGGGTACAAAATCCATTTGTATACCTGTATAAGAAAAAGAAAAAAAATAGTAATAATATCTATTATATATAATAATTAATAAAATAATGTACCTAATTTCAACTCCTCCTAATAGTACTCCTAAAGATTGTGTAATCTCCTGTAATAATAACAAAAAAAAAAAAAGACTAAACAAGCATAAAATATCTCTAACTAATAAAATATTAATTGCATTGTCTTGAGCTGAGACTTGATAATGAGAATTGGGAGCTTTGGATAAAAGATAAGTGTTAAAAAGAATGAGAATTTGATGCTATATATAGTTTTAAATGGATTTTTTTATTATTTTTTTATGCTTTTATCTAGATTTTATAATTTATTTCAGCCGAAATTTTCTTTGATAAAAGTGATTATTTCGGCTGAAATTTTTTTGGCAAAGTAGAAAAATTTCGTCAAAATTTCTCTGAATCCGGCCGAAATTTCCGCCATTTTGTGCAATTATTTCACGAAATAATTCAGTCCGAAAAAATCTCATTTTGCATTTCGCCCAACCCATCCGAAACCGAAATTTCGGCGAAATTTTAAACTATGAACTCAACATAGATTGTCATATGTCCATTGAGCTTCTGATCATTTGAGAAAATCTGCATACAGATGAACAAGCCACTTTCAGCATAGCCTGCTATGGATCAAGATGACATGTTGATCTCTCACTCCTGTAGGCAATAGATGCCACCACTTTTACCAGGACAAGTCCTTTTTTGTCATTCTCATCTATGACTTGTTTGCAAAGTTATGAACATTGGTTCTTACTTAAACTTTGATCCCATCAAAAGGGAGAATATTTCAGACTTAG
>JAUPMG010000009.1:10540442-10563742 GCA_031762675.1 Pachysandra terminalis
TTGCACTCGACAAGGGAACAAACTCACCATTTCTGGCTCGAGCTTCCAACTGGAACTCCGTTGCTAACTCAAGTATCTCGTCCCACTCAGATCTCTCTAACTCTTTTCCTTCTCTAACACCCTCCTCTTCCCCTTCATCACAACTCAAGTCCACAACTTGGGCAATTTTCAAGCCTGTACCTCAGTTCTCAAAAACGGAAAGTGGCAACAGCGATTCTTGTAGAGACAGATGCCTTATATGATCATCCTGCAAGCAATCAAGTCCGTAGCACCAGATGGGAAACCAACCACATTGCAAAAGGACATTAGTGACGTACCTGTTTGAATCATCAAATCCCTGTTCCCTGCATTCCTTAGTGGCGTGGATACCTGAATGACAGACAGGGGGACGTAGAGTAGCCAGCCAACTGGGACTCATCTTTGTCAGCAAAAGAGGACGCTAAAAGACCGCCGCAGACAGGTATACTAAAAAGATATGCCATTTCCTCACTACCACAGAACTGCATTTTTGATGATTGAAGCGTAGGGGAGAAGAAAGACTCCTCATCTGAAGAGTACGTCAATGCTTCATCAGCACTATTTGTTTGTAGTTCTAAATTTCCACCTGAGTCATCTTCCGTTGGATCTCCGCCGGACATTTCGTGCTCTATTAAATTTCCGGTCAGTACTTCCGATTGTCTCCCTGTAGCTCCCAGATCACCCAATCCCTGAAAAGAATCATCCGCAAACGTCCCCATTTTCTTCAAGCTATACGAGCAACTACTACTTTCTTCATTTTGCACTGGCTGCTCCACGTCTTAAATCTCCACATCCCACGACAATGAAGGATCTCTCACCCTATTTGGCATGTCACCGTCATCGATTGTCTCCTTCGAACTGCATCCCTCTCGCAAGGTGGACGAGATGAGTGAGCTTCTAACCATGGAAATTGAAGAATCTGCCATTCTTAATTTCTCCTCTCCTCTTTTCATTTGTAGCCTCTTTTCTACTTCCATTGCAATAATCTCCGTCAGCTCTCTCTTGTCGAACACCATCCTCTCTTTGTCTGCGTTTTCCTCCCTACTATAAGGGTTTTCCCCAAGTAACTCCTTCGTTCTCCCACTTTCTCCACAATTAGCTAAAACCCTATCAACTGCACTATCTAAACATGAGCTGGATTCAGATCCATTACTCGGGCCGGATCTGGGGACCTCACATAAGGCCTTATGAAATTCTCCCACTACTAAAGCCCTTACTGGGCCCAGCCTATTACCAATCTCTCCATCACTCCTCGTCAGTTGGGCTGGGCCACAAGCTTCAAACCCGTCCTTCCCTTTAGGCTCAACTAACTGAATCCCATCACCCCTATTAGGCGCCAAGTTTAAATTGGGTGCCAACTCAATGGAGTGGGGCCCGTTACATATCCCTTCCCAATGCCAAATCCCTACCCACTCCGGATACAACATCTGTCCAAGACAGAGTCCGTACATCTTCTTCCTCCTCTGAACTCGCCTGAAACTTGAACCAGCCGGAGCTAATCGGATTTCTCGCCGGAAAATAAATGAATGTTTCGTAGTAACTCGAACCATCCCACAATACCAACGATCTACGGATTTTCCTCATGAACTCCTCCTTGACCTTCAATTCAACTTTCCCCAAACTGTTTACCATCATCTCAATATCTCCTACATCCTTTAGACCTCCACAACATTCCCCAAGCAGTTTCAAAGCTCCCAATGACATCAGCTGTAATGGGATCCCTTCAACTACAACCCAGGTCCCTTCTGACTTCCATGGATCAACCAACATCACATCTCCCATATTCCATCTTTTCAGGGTGATCTCTAACCCTCCTTCACATGAAATGATTTTTTTTTGGGCCAAAAGCCGAGCGTCTTGCTCGGATTTCGCAAAGAGCACCGCCTTCGTC
Source organism: Pachysandra terminalis (assembly GCA_031762675.1). NCBI lineage: Eukaryota > Viridiplantae > Streptophyta > Magnoliopsida > Buxales > Buxaceae > Pachysandra > Pachysandra terminalis. The sequence goes on from JAUPMG010000009.1 coordinate 10,542,352, forward strand.
GAATTCAACGTTTGGAATCCTTTTATACCCTGATCCAAATTCTTATTTGATATTCTCCTCTCCACCTTCTCCCAATCTTTCACAGCATACGGTGACATATAACTGAAGGCCATATACCATCGCAAATCACTAGGGCATACCGCAATCATCAGGGACCAGCCATAATTTGAAATATGTCCAGAGGTTATGTTCGTCTCCACCAGAACTTGAATCCCTTTCTTTCCGGAGCCAGAACCTTGAGCAGCGGCTCCATTACTACCGTCCCTTTGACTTCACACAGGTCCAGCACATCCTCCACTGCTTCCCGGATATATTTCCACCCATTCTGATTTTTTGGAAGAAAACGAGCAAATTGCCGAGCATCCTTTGCGAATGAGGAAATTTTCAGATACGGACCTCTTGCATTTCTTCGGCATTCCATCAGTAGAGATAATCCTAAGACACCAAATTCATCATCCTTTTCGCAAAGAAGCTTTAGCTTCCTTATCAGCCATTCGACTTCCTCGCCTTTGAAGATGAGCCAACTAGATAGGACACCACATCTCTCTATAATCCTTACCCATTTCTGCCCACAGCTAAATCCTTCGACACATATGTTTTTGCGCTCAACTCTAACATCCTAGCGGACGCTTCCGGTGGCCACTCCCATACTCCCGACATTCCGGCGGACAACTCCGGCAGACAGTCTAGATTCTGGTCCACTGAAAATCATCAGTCCCTAGAACTTTAGCAAAGATCCCTTCCTAATCACTTGCTAAAATTAGCCAACTTTATACTTGATAATCTTAATCAACTAAAATGCATCCTAGCCCTTTATTTTCAGTTCTATATCCCAATCATTTAAGAATCACCAGTTAAACTTAGGATTCTTCACCCTATAAATAAACCTCTCCTCCCATATGTAAGTCACGTATCAAAAGCCCAAGGAGATAGTGCAATGAGAGACAATTCTAGCATCTTAATACTATTCACTTAGTCAAAGTACTGAGCCATAATTGTCTTCTAAGAATTTCTGGAATTCTGGAGATCAGAATCAAGCTCACAAACTTCGCTGGAAATAATCTCAACTCAGCATCTTGGGGTAATATGTCCAACTTTGGTGTTTCTTGCATGTCTACTACTTCCTTTACATGCATTGTTAGTATTTTGAGTACGAGTTGTTTGATTGTTTCTAGTTTGTTTTTCCTAGTTGCTTTTATAGGCTTATCCATATTCAGCTCTATGATGTTGCTGTCAGTAATTAGTACTTAGATTTCATTTAAAATCTGCAGTAGGATGTTGGTTATCTTGCTGTTTATTTTAGTGAAAATTTCCAGTTATCTAGGCTACCATGTTTTCAATCATACAAATCAAATATGAATTACTTCAGTCAATAAACCTTGGTTCCAAGTTGATCAGGACAGCAGGTCATTGATCTAACATAGTGCACTTTCATCTCAAGTGTTCTCTGATTTAGACTTAGCTGTATTTTGCTCACCTTTAATTGATAGTTTAATGTGCTTTAACATCATAGAATAGGGTTTTTCTCTAATGTTATACCAGATTTTTGGCAATTTTCCATGTGGCAATCTTTCATGTACTGAAATCTGATGATGCTGTGTCGCTGCTTGCTTCCTCATTTCTATGTGATATTGGGGTCTAGTTTGAATAAGAAAGATAGTGGCTTACGAGTTGGGTTTGCTTCACCATATCTCTGTTTTATACAATAAATCAGTTATATGCAGTCTGGTTTTAACTAATGTAAACTTCAAGCCCTGATCACTGTATCTATCAAGATTAAATCATGAAAATCCTAGATTAGTTTCTCCAAGCCACTTATCAGAGTCACACGAGCATAATATTAATAACCAGTGTAAAGTTTATGGGATGAAACTCACAACCCAGAATAAGTGCGATCAAATGGTTTAATGATTTTCCTATGCACTTTTAAATTGCAACAGCATAGTTTTTATGCACTGAGGCATCTTCTGATGAAAATAAATATCAGAGATAAGTGGAAATTCAGACATAACAGAGGTGAAAAACAAAATATAACTCAAAGTGTCATCCCCTAAGAAGTAAATCAAATGTTCTACTCGGTTCACTATAGTTAGGCTCCGTTTGTTTCGATGTAAAATATTTTCAGGATTGGGTTGGGTTTAAGCTTTTCCAACCCATTTGAAAACGTGGTGTTGGTGGCGGTAGTGGCAACGATGGCGGTAGCGATGGCAGTGGTGGTGGCGGCGGTGGTGATGACGGTGGTGATGGTGGTTCAACCACCATAGTTGGTGGTGGTGGTAGAAGTGCACCACTGCTAGAAGTGATCAATAATGTGGTGGCAGTTGTGATGGAAGTGGTGACGGTGATGGTGGCGGTGGTGACAACGATGGTGGTGGTGGTGGCTGCGGTGATGGTGGTTGTCGTGGTGACGGTTGTGTAGGTGGTGGTGGTGGTGATGGTGATTGCGGAAGTGGTGGTAGTAGCAGTGGTGGTGGTGGTAGTGGCGGTGGTGACGGTAGTGGTGGCGGTGGCGGTGGCAGTGGTGACGATAGTGGTGGCGATGGTGGTAGTGGTGGTGGCAGTGGTGGTCGTGGCTATTGTCGTGGTTGTGGTGGCGGTGGAAGTGGTGATGGGGGCAGTGGTGGTGGTAGTGGTGTTGTCACTAGAGGTGATGGGGGTGGGTACACATGTTGGTGATGGGTTTGATAAAAACAAAATGAAAAGAAATAACTTCAATGGTGTTGACTAGATTCAATCTTGATTTTTTGGAAAATGACATGGAATTTTTAAAGGTATGTCCTTTTCTAGAAAATTGTCTCATATTTGGAAAATAAAATACATATGGATATAGTTTTACATTGAAACAAACACTCAGAAAAAACATTTTCCACTGAAAATGTTTTCCGTATCCTATTTTACATTGATACAAACGGAGCCTTAGTGATGTATATTTGGTAGAATTTGCAAGTTGCCACAGCCATTCTTTCCAAACTACTAAAAGATGCAGAGAAAACCAATTCTAGAATGAAAGATTTACATGCTTGCCTAAATTTGAATCCTAGTCATCCCATGTTGTGTATAGTACAAATTTTACCTGTTACATTGTGTAACATAAGTACATAACACAAAAATCCTAATATCAAGTCTCAGTTACTATAACCTAACTTCAAACAGCAAAATTCTTAGCCCCCAGCTGGCAAAAATAAACTCACTTGTACATTCCAGAATTTGAACTTAGCAAGCATAGTTCATACAACCCAAATTCCAGCCATTAGCTTAGGTAAGATAACATTAATAAGACCCTAAAACCGAGTCTCGGTTACTAAATTCTAACTCCAAAACTGCAAAGTACTCGGCTCCAGATCATAAAATATAAACTCGCTCATAAAAGTCATAAAAAATGGCTCATCCACAACCACCTTAAACTTGAACCTAGCCATCACAAAATGTAAACAGCCAAACTTTTATCTATCAAATTGGGAAATATAACATTAACAAAACCCTAAAATCAGGTCTCTGTTACTAAAATCTAACTTACAAACTGCAAAGTTCTAAGCCCCAGATCCCAATAAAAAAGCTTGCTTGTACACTAAATATCAGAATGAATACATAACACAGGATTCATCAATTACACAAAAATAACTGCACTTTCCTAGTCTTCCAAAAAAAAAAAGGGGATAAAACAAAAATGAAAAAAAAAAAAAACAAACAAAACAAAACACTCACCATCAGAGCATTTGTTCTTAGAGAGAGACGCTCGAGTGTCCCTGTGATCGTGTGGCTGCTTACCGGCGGAAGTGGACGGCACGGATAACCTATCCTTATCTTTTCCGTTTAATCCCTTAGAAGTCGAAGGAGAAGACTTCTCCACTAACTTATCTAGGGCTTCATTGATCCTTTTGCGATCGATGTGACCGATCTCCGACTTCGACCCACCACCGCTTCGATCTCTATACATATCTTCTCTCGAAAGCTCCACGCCTTTATTAATGGCGGAAATTATCAATCTACTCTCCCCAACATGGTGAAAGAACACCAAATATGAAATCCCCAATTTTCAATAAATAACGACAACAAAGAACGAATAAATTACGGTTTTACGACGAAGAACAAACGGAAAATAAGTATTTGACGATCTAACAGAGATGATTCCCAAGAAGCCCAAGATCTACAAAGAAGAAGAGAAAGTTAGGACTTTGGAGAAAGACGGAGAAACTTAGGGTTTCGATGAGGAGACAGAGAGAGAGAACCCTCTTCTCCTGATTTGGGTTTCGCTAGTTTCGAAGATAGAAGACAAAGGAGAGAGAGAAGAAAAAATCGCGTGGGATTTAGTGGGTGTTAAGGTTCAGAAAGTACGCACCCTCGGCTCCGGAGATGAAGGCTACCGGCGGGAACAGCGATGACGGCGCGAACAGCTATGATGGCTACCGGCGGGAACAGCCTTACTTCTTTTGCAATGAACTTGTTGCTTTAGGTGTAATCATTATTGTCATGTGGTTCGATTTCTTTTCGGTTTCGAAGCTTAGTCTTGATTTCAAATGGACCCGAAGGACGAGATATTTGTTGTTAGCAACGGTGAACATCAGAAATAGTGTAGGGACTTTGCCCTTGATTTGGCATGTGTCTTAGGCCCTGTTTAGGGTAGTTTTCTACAAATGGAAGGGTTTCAATGTGAAAGATTTTGTTCAAAAGGGCTTTGATTCAAAGCCGTTGGTTAAAAATTACGTGACAAAAAATTATATAAAAGATATTATTGTACATAATTTTAGGTTTGATGGATATTTTTATCTTTTTAAAGAATGTTTACTAAAAATTGAAGTGCAATTTTGTCATTTTAAGAGTTTTACTTAAATGTAGAATATGACTAACTGTTTCTAGCAAACTCCGTTGTTAAAAGCAATCTCACGCCTGCTTCACCAAAATGGACATTCTGAAGAAATGCTTTTACGACAACTTTTGCTTCTAGCAAACGCAGTTGTTAAAAGCAATTTCACGCCCGTTTCACCAAAATGGACATTCTGAAGAAGTGTTTCTACGACAACTTTTGCTTATAGCAAACGCAGTTGTTAAAAGCAATCTCACTCTTGCTTCACCAAAATGAACATTTCTGAAGAAGTGCTTCTACGACAACTTTTAGAAGTGTCACCAAATGAGGCCTTATCATTGTAAAGCATTCGATAGGCTTGTCAATAGATCAAATCGTGATCCAAATTTGATCGAAAAATATCGAATTTAGAAAAACATTAAAGATTCGACGTTCCAAACTCAAATCAACATTAAGATTCAATGATCTAATCTGCTTCGAGCCCTAATCAGATTGAATTCGAATCTATCACTATCCGTCCAATTAAGCTTCGATCTAATTTTAGATACATATTATACACACACATAGATAATGTATACATTTGTATATACATACACACACAGACACACACACATATATATGATTTGGTAAACCCCATGTCGTATATTATTTTTCTAAGTTTGAAAACATTACCATATCTCATCCTGTAAATGTCATAGGTTTTTCCTAGACATTTTTCAGGTTTGTCAATATTGTGACAGTCCTTGAGTGTTTGTAATTGGGTATATTGAAGATCAAGAGTTTCGGATTCAAAGAAGATCAAGCTACAACGAAGCATCTATCAGATTTAGTCCCCTATCCAAAGATATAAACACATATGTATTAAACAGCTCCTAGAAACACTTTATTCATTGCATATTAACTTGTTTTAAGGGAACTTAGAATAACCTTATTTGTTAAGGGACACTCCGTAATCCTTGGCTATTTGGATACGAGTCTGGACAGCCAAAAATTGCCCACGGATGGTCGATATAATTTGTGGATGGACCTTGAAAAAAATGGCCATAGAAATGATTAAATTAGGCATTCCCATGGGCATTGGTTGACCAACCATGTGTTTCGTCGACTGAATAGGGTCACTAGTCAATCTCTGACTGATCGGTCCCTGGTGCCAATCATATAGCAAACCAATATTGGTCAGTGCGATTTGCGCGTGCCCGGTCAAACCGGTCTTGTTCAATGAGTGGTCTAATTATAGGGAACTAATTCTCTCTAATAGCTAAACCAATATTTGGTCAAGGTCTGACATACCCTTCATTAATCCCTAAATTCCTATTTCTTAAATTTTGGAGATCTTACAGATTGTCCTACCTAGAGCTAGAAATTTCTAGTTGGGTTGGGTTTCGGTTAGGGCTATAAATGAGCCGAGCTTAATCCAACTCCGCTCAGGTTCATAAATCTTGAGCAAAGCTCATACTCGTTACAAAATTTTGGGCATAGGCTTAGCTTGCAAAAAGCTTGGCTCCTAAAGGGCTCGGCTTGAAAAAAACTTAAATTAGTACAAATGCATTAATATTATAATTGAAGATCATATATATATAATATTAATTTATATAATATAAGATATATGAAAATGGATGTATAATCTCATAAATAAATCAAGCCGAGCGTACCCAAACTTGGCTCAAGGTCGTTAAGATAATGCGCTTTTGTTATTTTTTTTTTTCGGGTTTAAGTTTTGCCAACCCGCCTGAAACGGTTTAATCTGAACCCAACCCACCAACCCATCGGGTACCCGTTAAGTGATCTTTTATATTTTGTAATTAATTTATTATTTCTTGGTATTTTAAAACTTATTTATAAGTTAAAAATTTTATTTCTTTCTTTTCTTTTTTTTGAAATAGATCGTGTTTATTAAATATTTTATAATATTTACTAGAATCTAATATATTAAATGTCATTACATTTCATTCAAATTTAAATTTAAAGTTGAAAAATATAATAATTAAATAAGTAAAAAATAAACATGTTAGACCGATTCAATCTCTTCATTGACAGGTTGAGGTGGATTCCATGATTTCTTAATCCTTTAATAAATGGGTTACACTGGAAGAGTGGAAAGTAAATTCCTGATTTTGCAGGAAAATCTGCCTTAATAAATTTAGTACTTGCCTTTTTATCCAATGTGCAGTATGCAGTACAAGGCTACAAGCAGTTTATACTCCAGCAATTTACGATAAATCAAATAAAAAAAAAAAAAAGGGTGAAGCCGTATGTAAACCAAAAACCTCTGGAGAGCAAGGAATTAAGGACTTTGTTATATAAGACAACACAGCAGCAGCAGTGATTAATATACAAGGAAAGAACTTTAGTACATGATTACAACGAAGAAACATGTCTAAACCAATGTACTATTATTACCAGCAGAACTAGCAGCGATTCCAGTTCAGGTCCCATTTCTAATCTTCAGCAAAGTACTTCTCCTCTGCGTCATGATTGGCCTCCCTAAGCCAGTGATCATCCAATGTTTCATCGTCGTCTATTTTAGAGTAATTTAAATGCTGAGAATCTTCTCCTGACAGAAACTTCTGATGCATGATGTGGGTGAATTGATCCATCTGGTCTTGCATCTCCACGTCTGATAGAGTTTGTCTCTCGTGGGTCTCACCACCAGTGACTGCTTCCCCATCCACAAGTTCCTACAAACATCAAGTTACATACACAGTTATTATAGGATATCACAGAAAAAATATCCAAATGTAATATATATATTTCACGAGTTTGGAGAGTAAATTTTGTTGAATTGATGATTCAAATAGAGGCAAATAAGAACACTAATCGAAGGTACTATAGTTCCCATTTATGACATCTACAACATGCATGATGCAACTGGTGCTGAAATCAACATTTAAACCTGTTGGTGAGATCACAAGGATTCATACCAATGACAGAAGTATACTTGGAGCACATGTAGGCTGTAAGACCCTCAATTGAAGAGGCTCAGGACATCTGCTATGAGGCGGTCAAACATCAAGTGTCGTACTTTAAGTTGTTCCATAAAATTTTATTTAGGTGAAGGTTAGGATCCCACATCTCTTCTTGCCTTCAGATCCTCCAATTTCAACTAATAAAATGGTGGATCCCCACACCCGACAAATACATGCTGAAGCAGTCCATGTGTGTGGTATGATTGCTATGCTGTTGGTAGATCATCCTTACTTTCTAGCCATGAATATTTCAGATTTCCTCAAACAGAAAAATCAGATATTCCTCACCTCTTATGGCACAATTTGACGATACATATTCACTGATTATAAAACTTTGTACCAACTGATTATAAAACTAATATTTGATCCGAATACTTGAAGGAAGCATTCACATCAAGGGTAAAATTTATGACGATATTTTCTCCATTTCAAAATGAAGCAACTATGGTCTTTAACCCATTGTTGACGTCAAACATGTGAAAATGTTTCAGGCAGTACAAAGATATGTCATTTCCCTACATAGCAATACCCACATCATATTTCAGTCTTCATGCACTCAATGAAGATGTTGTTACCATGAAGCCACATTTTTCTTTTTCTATGAGTGGCCACATTTGGTTGTTATTAGATACTAAATTTTGTTGCAGCTGAAATCATCATTAATTCTTGCCATTGACTAACACAGATCCCACATTAGTGCCACTCAATCCCAAAACCAGAAGAAAACACATTTACCTAATCATAGATTATAATCCTTCCTGAGGGCCTCACTTAGAAAACAAGAATCCAAACCCTGGCCCTCCTTCAGGATGTAGAAGAATTGACCTTGCTAATGCATTTGAAGGTGGAACTTTGTGGTTTCCTCACACTAGTTAAACACAGTCCACAGTCTTCTCATGTGCTACTCTTAGATTAACTTCCTTCCGATCTTTTTTTAAGCTTTTCTTAAGTCTAGTATTTGGAAAGATGATCTGGACTACATCAGGGAGGGGGAGAAGAGTGAAAGAGGCATAATACACAGGGCTACTTAGTTGATTGTTAATTTTATATCACAAATACATGTAACCAAATTGATACAATCAAATTGGTTAAGCACATAAACAGACCATTTTGCTCAACGCAAAATATAAAAAGGTTTTCTATCCAAGAGAGACCAACAGAATCATGATCGTCCCATTTGCTTAATATTCATATTTACCAGATAGGAGTTTAGCTTTTATAGGGCAAAATTTGGCTATAAAATATTGTATCATTTCACTCTAATAAGGTACAAAAGCGCAGTCCTGCTATGGGATCCGCATATAGGGAAAACTAATAGGTGAACAATTTCACAATTTTGCCCCTCATTATCTTACAAACCCAAGTCAATGCATGTTGACAGCTACACTTTCACTGAAATTGTAACAATCCATCGTTTTATTCTCATATCTGTCATTTACTGGCACAGAAGATAATGCCATTCTCAGCTATTTTTTCTATTAATTCACAAATATACCTTGAAGTGCAAGACACTGAGACAAATGCCTCAAGGACAAGATTGCACATAAGGAAGATTCAAAAGAATGACTACTAACCAAATGACTCAAAAACATTTGTCTGGCATAATTAAGCAAAGAGGGAGGATGCTAGGAAGCAACATGCAGCACTTTGCAACCACACTAAAAAATAAAAATGAATAACTAGTAGTTTTGTCAATTAATTAGCATTGTTACCTGCGATTTCTGTCTTTTTGCAGGGTTGCAAGTGCAACTCTCTGCTTTCTAGCATGTATCTTAAGCAAACCTATGCAATAGCAACACCAACAACAAAAATATAAAATATAAGCACTCACCAATAGAGGTTTGTCAGCGAATACCCTTTTTTCTGTTTGGATAAGAGGAAAGTTTATCAATCAAGTTCATTGCCACAAATAACTCAATGGTATGCCATTAAACATCTGATTTTTCCCATCTTTCTTACAAGTTCAAAAGCAATGACTACGGAACATTCTAATCTGAAACAAACACTACATATTGATGCTCAAGTATATATTCTAGGTCCTTTAACAATGTACTCGCGAGAAATATCTGATTTGATTAAATTTTCCTATTTATCACTTTAACAATTTAATCCAGTAACCTGTAACTTGGTAATTTCATCCAGTTCGATTGCGAATACAAGATAATAAAAGAATTATTATTGTTAACAAAAGGAGAAAGGTATTCCAGTCTGCTTCATCAGGTTTAGTTGCCTGGTGAGCCATGGATTTTTCTGCCACCTGCGTAATGACTTAGCCAACCGGAAGTACACATTAATAAGTGGGGTTTGCCAAATAAATTGGCATGTGTGAGATGCATGTTTCACCAGGTTAGAATTCCACCAGACAACCACCTCTTACAAAAAAATAAAACAAAAATAAATAAATAACTCGAGCTTCCAGTTAGAGGAAATATGGATCTAGACAAATGGGAATCAATTAAAAAAATATTAAAAATGAGAGTAGCATGCTGCCAATCCCAACTAATTAGGACAACGAATGGTTATCAATTGATCTAAACTGAGATGGGAGTCCGTAACCAAAATGTCCGCCTTGTTAACAGTGAACTTGTACAGTTTCTACTTAATCAAGAAATTCCTCAAAGATTATGGAATTTTTAGAAGGAAAAAAATGGAATTGGAATGATAATCACTCACCACATAATGGTGATGCAGAAATTAAACTGCTTAACTTGGATTGAGAATTGAGCTACTTAATTGGTGAAAAAGTGACAAAGGACGTGTTGACGTCAATTTTTCGTGTCGTGCCTCAGCTATTCCAGCATGCCCGGAGTTGGATAAGGTCTTATGGGCACGAGGAAAGTCCCAGCCACCTCGAGATGGTCAATTCGTCAAAAGGTTTGTCCCCCTCAAAGGAAATGGTTATGGGTTTGTCCCCCTTAAAGGACTTCGTTAGAGGTTTGTCACTCAGAAGACTAAATAAATCATTTTAAGGAAAACATTCTTTCATACATAATTTCAACCTCACATTAGTCTCGAGGGAAAGGACTTCGAGGGATATACCCAAGGTTTTAAAAATTTCGTTATTTTTCATTCTGCCACATGGTGAAATATTGGCAACATATCCCATTTCGGCGAAATTTGGGCAAAACTTCACCAAACCCCCTTAGCGAAATCACAGGCGAAATTGAAATTTAAAACCTTGGATACACCACATAGGAACAGTGGCTTATATGCCCTATTTTCCTAGTTGATCATATTATTTCACCCTCATTCGAGGGAACCTATAGAAGGGTCCGTCAGTGTTATTTTCCTCATTTGAGGACACCTAGTTTGATTTCTCAGTCTTTTTCTCGAGGGTGTCAACGATAATTTCTCTTTCAAGGACAATGGCCATGAAATCGAGTTTGTTCGTGAGGTCTTGAATTCGAGGTCTCTCTATTGAGACACTCGACTATAATGGTCCTTCATTGAGTGCTATGTTTGTTGGATTCCCTCGATCTCAGATATTGACTTTGACTTCAAGAAGGGTTTGCTCAAATGAAGAGATTTCAGCTTGAACAATGACAATTGCCCACATAGATAGCTCATATATTGGTTCGTCTGTTTGCCTGATAGAAGCTTGTTGCAGGTGCTTTGTCAGGCAATGGGTAAATGATGATCCTGCAATTAAGCAAGTGCCACGTGCTTACACTAACTTCACATGCTTAACACCAGCTTCACGTGGTCATCGACCCAAAATATCATATAGGCCTCCGGTTTAATAGGGTGCTAACTCGGCCTGACCCAATTGCTTAAAACATACGAGTCACCTACATGCATCACATGCTATGGTGATGACCCACCTTACACGTGCCACCTTTTAGATGCATGAAGGTGACACATGTAAATATCCTCTTTTTCTTTGCCTTGAAGAACAAGTTGCCTTGGGACTCAAGAAAGGACAAGCTCTATAAAAAGATAAAGTCAAGCTCAGAATTGAAACCACACAGACAAGGAAAGCAATTCTTTATTTCTAAAAAGACACATGTATAGAGGGAAATCTCTCTCTCTCTCTCTCTCTCTCTCTCTCTCTCTCTCTTTTTCTTCCTTTTTCATTCCCGCGTGAAAGGAATTATTATTGTAACAGTTGTATTCCTTATGTTTTGAATAGCGGAAAACTCGCATGCGAGGCAATATCCGTGGACGTAGGCATATTGCCGAACCACGTAAACAATTGTGCTCTCTCTTCGTCTCTCCCTACCTTCTTTCAATATTTATTCACGTGTTGTTCGTATGGCCGCGTGACGGTTTAGGCTAATAGTTGGGATGTTCCTTGTGCCCCTAAGTCCTTATCCAATTCCCAGAATGCGAGAATAGCTGAAGCACAACATGACAAAATTGGCATCAATACATCCTTTGTCAGTTTAAAGGCACCTGCACTGTTCCTTCCACGTTTTTGTTTCCCTCAACAAGGGAAACAAAGGCATGCATGCAAGACGAAAAAAGGGGGCGATGATTACAAAAACATTCCCTTCACGTGGGAAAGAAGGAAAAAGCAATAGGCAAATTAAAGCCTGCTTTTACAAATATTAAAGGAGAGTAATGCTACAGTGCATCTCCTTCCTATACTTGTTAAATGGGCAGCCTCTCATGCCCACATTATGGTCAAGAGAGAATGCTATGGTGTTTTCCCTTTTATTTACATGCACAAGAGCTTTTGTTATAATTAAGTTACATTTCTGACGTGATGTCAACCCTTCATGGGCTCCCCAATCCACGTGAAAACTATCTTGGAGCTGACACCTTACAAATTGGGAGCTAGTTTGTGGCATTACTGATATTATTTCTATTCTCGTGCTATTAGTGTGCTCTTTACAGCAAATACATGTGTGTGTTGACCGTGATATTGTCTTTACATTGGCATCATAAGCACACATCCATCTTTAAAGTGTTTGGTGCCAACATCTTACTAGCGCCCGCCATTTATACTGATATTGTATTTTCAAGTAGTTCTTTTGCAGGCACCTATTATACATCTTAGGTTCACCACCTTGAGATGGCTAATTCATTACTAAATTTGCTCTTTAAAAGATCCAAACTAACCACCTTGAGATGGTCAATTCGTCAATGGGCTCAATCCCTTAAAAGGCATGGTTATGGGCTTGTCGCTCAAAAGACAAGATTATGTGTTTGTCCCCTTAAAGGACTTGATTAAGAGACATTAACTTCAAAGGCAATCTTGCTATGGTGATGACTCACCTTACATGTGTCACCTTTTAGATGCATGAAGGTGATACATGTTAATATCCTATTTTTCTTTGCCTAGAAGAAAAGGTTGCCTTGAGACTCAAGAAAAAGTCAAGTTGCCTTGGGACTTAAGAAAGGACAAGCTCTATAAAACGACAAAGTCAGGCTCAAAATGGAACACACAAAGGAAAGAAATTCTTTATTTCTGAAAAGACACATGTATCGAGGGAAATCTTTCTTTTCTCTCTATCATTCTTTCTTCCTTTCTCATCCCGTATGACAAGGTTTTTTTTTGGTGACGTGGAACCCTCGACCCCCACTTAGTGGGGACAGGGTAAACCCCGGATAATCCCACCCACAAATGAAAAGGGTTATTATTGTAACAGTTGTATTCTCTATGTTTTGAATAGTGGAAAACTTGACTGCGAGACGATATCCGTGGACGTAGGCATATTGTTGAACCACATAAACAAGTGTGCTCTCTTTGTCTCTCCCTCCTATTTTTTTTTTTTTATCAGTAACTGCAATGTATTAATGATTGAAAAGAGAAAAGAGAGTACAATAGCTTTACTATAAACACTGATAGCCAAAACAAGTAAACAGAAAAACAACTATGTACATGATATATATAGGTATAAGTATGAGTGTAAATATACGTGCGGCTATCTCACTCCCATTGGGTCAAGCATCTCCGGAGTAGGGGTGTCGAAGAAAAACATCACCCTGCCAACGCCCTGATGAGCCAGTCGGTCGGCTACATCATTAGCCTCCCTAGGGATGTGACTGAACGAGGCGTTCAAATCAACACCCAAAGATAAGCACAAGAAAACATAGTGACTAAGTCTCCATGGGTAGCGACTCCCATCTCTCATCCATGAGATCAACGAAAACGAGTCGCCCTCCACGTCTAGCTTATGAACCCCTGTGACCTTGCCTCCCTAGGTCCGTGTACTAGGGCAAGGATTTTTGCCCTTGCAAAGCCTCCCTCACCAATAGGTCCTGAATATGAATGCACAATAGCGCTCAGATGGTCTCTAAATACACCAATCACTCCTGATGACCCAGGATTCCCTACGGACGAGCCATCAAAGTTCAACTTGACTCACCCAACCCTGGGTGGGTCCCAAACTCTCCATACCAGCAAGGAGGCAGGGGAGGATGCAGCCACCTCTTTCCAATGACGTGTCTTATCATCAATAGTCACCCTTCTAAACTCTATAACCACAAACATTCAGGAAGCCACAAGGAAGATCACAGAATCCAACAATTGTTGAGTGGATCTACATCTCTCATCAAAGATCATGTTATTTCTTTCTCTCCAGATAACCCATAATATAGCCAAGAACACTGCTTTGTACTTCAATCTGCCTCTACTTCACAAGTCTGGTATCTACCACTGCTTAAAAAGCTCAGACACTCCTCTGCCAGATAACCCATAATATAGTCAAGAACATTGCCTTGTACAAAAATCTGCCTTTACTTCCCAAGTCTGGTATCTACCACTACTCAAAAAGCTCAGACACTCCTTTGCCAGATAACCCATAATATAGCCAAGAACACTGCCTTGTACATCAATCTGCCTCTACTCCCCATGTTTGGTATCTGCCACTGCTCAAAAAGCTTACACTCCCTGGGCCACACCCAAGCTAGGTCTACATGCGTAATGAAATGGGACCACAACTTGAATGCCACTGGACAATGAAGCAAGAGATGGTCTACGGACTCTCCATCCTACCTACACATGAAGCACATATGTGGTGATAACTTCCAAGCGTTTCTCCTTCTTTGAAGGATGTCACAGGTATTAATCTTCTTCAGTAAGGAGGTCCATACGAAAACCTTGACTCTAGGGAGAGCATGAGAATTCCAGAGTTTGAGGGCGGGAAAAGGGGCTGGATCGTTCTCACCTGTCGAGAGAAGGATCGAATGGAAGGTGCAACATGTGAATAAACCTTCAGAGTTAGGAGACCGAATCCTATCATCCAAAGAGTTAGAGGAGAGGAAGACAAACTATAGGGACTCCAGCAAGGAGGCCAGTAAAGCAAGCTCATGCTCCCAAAGATCCCACCTGAACTCTAGATTCCACACCAACCCGAAAGGGGACCAAGACATGACCTCAACAACCGAAACATCCCTATGGTGGACAGCTCTGAAAATAGAGGGAAAAGACTGGGCCGAAGGGGCATGACCCCACCACAGATCATACCAGAAATGAATGTTAACCCCATTCCCCACCCTCCAAGGAACACGAGGATAAAAATAAGGACCAAGATCAGAAATGGTTTTCCAAGGGCTTGCACTGTTGATTCTAGCTCTTGGGTTGATCTCCCACCCATTTGCACGAGCGCCAAACTTGCTACAGATAATCTGGTATCACAATGAGTTCCTGTTCGTACCAAAATGCCACAACCATTTCCCGAGGAGGGAAAGATTACTATCCCTAATGTTCCTTAGGCCTAGCTCCCCTTTGGATTTGCACTTGCACACTAGATCCCACCTAACAAGATGGTCCTTCCCCCCCCCCCCGAGAAAATCCCTTTGAAGCTTTTCAATCATCTTAACAACTTTTCCTGAGGCCTTAAACAAGGAAAGGTAATAAATGGGAAGATTAGCCAAGGCTGCCTATATGAGAACGATTCTACCCTCAGTGAGAGGTAGTTCCTCTTCCAACTCGCCGGTCTCTCCCTCCCTTCTTTCAATATCTATTTACTGACGATTGGTGTAGCGTCGTCCGTACGTCCGCGCGACGGTTGGGACGTTCCTCGTGCCCATAAGACTTTATCCAACTCCGGGCATGCATGTAAGGTCATGTGTTTTATTAGTGTTTTTGTAATTTAATCTTTATTAGGGGTTTAAATGATATTTCTATAGGGACTTAAGTGCTAAGTCTCTTGGTTAAATTTGATTGGTAGAGGTGCATAGATTGCTACTATGAATATACACCATATCAAGTCTGTATTAAGTTGGAATCAAAGGCTTGGATTAAGTCTTGGCTAAAGACTTAAGATCCAATGGCCAGAAATTAAGATTAAGACATCAAACATAATTAGTCCTAACTAAACCTTGTCTTTATGTCTCATTCGAATTTTCTGAAGGAGTTGACGAACCATCTCTTTTCCACCATTGTTGAAGCTTTGAGCCATTGGAAGACGTATCTAGAGGAATATTCAGCAACGTTGTTTCAAGAGAAATCTGATCAGCACCTCTTTTTCTACATACTGCAAGTGCATGTTGTGAACCTTTATTTTCGATTGGTTTAGGTATAGTATCCTCTAAGAGGGTAAGTGAATGATTCTATTGGTATCCTGGTTGATTTCAAGTTCAATGTATGTGTAAGATCACCATATATAAATTTCGTATGGATTACATGGGGGTAATTAGGGTTTGCATATGATTCTTGAATTTAAGAGCTTAACTAGTTGTTTTAATGTGAATGATGGTTAGGTTAGTTGCTAGGTTAAATATGATGATGATTGATATATTTCAATGTGTATATGTGTGATTGGAATGAGAGAAATTCCTTATTTATGCAAGTTCGGACACCCTCGGAAAGCCTTTCGGTCTGTCAAGCAGGCTGTTGAAAAATCTGGGTTGATTCGATGGACCCCTTAGTCTACTGAAACCTCACCGAAGCTCTCATAGGCATTTTAAGCACTCCCTGCCCAAGCCACCGAAACAGTTGTCGGTGTGCTAAAGGGTCTACCGAAAAATCCTTTGAGCTCAAGTCAAGCTGCCGAATCACTTTGGTCTGCCGAAATGGGTTTGCCGAAATGTTTGGTGGACCTATCAATCTACCAACTGAGTTTTGTGTGTTGTTATATCATATACCCAAAATGCTGAATGTGAAATATCTTTCAAAAATACATATGTTTGATAAGATTTGGAACAATGAATGTATTGTACACACCTATTTTGAGAACGTTAATGGATGGGCTTTAGCCCTGGTTAGTAATGATAAGCATAGTGTCTATAGTTTGCTAGTGTGCATACATGTAGTATATGATGTTAACTTGCATGCATTGAAGGGAGTCTTACTGAGTTGCCTTGGACTGATTGGCCATTGTGTATCCTTGTGGTGAACCAATGTGAGATACTGTGACCTTGGGAAGGTTCACAGAGAGTGTAAGACTCTTGGTGTACTAATTGGACAAGTGTTATCATGTGCTAGTCTGATATGGCTAGGGATGAGGGTCTAGCTAATCCAATAGTCTAGATGTGTTATGACTGAAAGGATGGTGCATCCTAGAGTGTAATCTGTTAGTAGATCATATGTTCGTAATGTTCAATAGGGAAGTTTTGTGCAAATAGTTGTGATACCCTGGATTTGCCCCGTGATCAAAAAGCAAGGATAGGGGATTGTGCCCTATGGGTCGAAAACCCTTAGAATTGTGGTATGTACGCAGAATACTATCAAGTCTAAATGCTATGAATACCAAATAACATTCATAGCATTCATGTTCTTGTGCTTGTACCATTATGTGTGAGTAATGGTATTGTTGCTTGTATCATGACATAGCATGCATAAGAAACGAACCCTTGCATTACATTTCATCATACCATACATATTTATATTCCTGTTGGTTAACAAGTGGAAAGTGGATTTATCCCTATTCCATTCCTAAATAACTGTTCATATTATGTACTTACCCAACTAGTGTAGCTTATGCTTTATAAGCAACCTTTTGAGGTGATGGACTCGTTGGAGGTTAGTGATGAGCATGGGATAGCATGTAGACTTGGAGTGGAGTTACTTGTGAAGGATAAACTCTGATGATTTTAATCAATGATGTTTATGTTGATGGATTTGAACCAATGTTATTATTTAGTTTTTAAGACAATGTTATGTCTTTGGTCTCTCCATGGGGAGATAAACCTTTTGATTAGTTGTTCATTCTTCTATTACATAATACTATCATGAGATCTTAAGAATTTAAAGACTATGGTTTGGTTCGATTAAGAGAATGTTATGGTTATATAATTGATTCTATTGCTTTTGTTGCTTCCGCTCTGTTGTTTTACAATGATTATGTTAAGCTTGGATATCCATCCCAAGGTTTGAGACGAGAGTCATATTTGCAACCCTCTAGGGACTCTTGTGTAAGAGGGCCATAGGATTGGGATGTGACAATGCAGGAATAGCTAAAGCATGACATGGCAAATCGACGTCGACATGTCCTTTGTCACTTTTTCATCGATTAAGCAGCTCAATCCAGGTTAAGGAGCTCAATTTCTGCATCACCATTATGGTGAAGGTGATGTCTAGTAGGAAATGTGTGTCAAAAGGGGGAACTCCATATAACATTGGTGTGGCACGGGTAACCTATTGAGTCACTATTTCCCTAAATGTTCTAAGCATTTAAAAACTTCTATAAATGATGGAAGATAATCCATATTATCATGGCTATATTAGACACATTTGCCTAAAATTATACAAAATACACAAAAGTAAAAAAAATAAAATATAAAAAATGAAGATGACAAAGCCATCATGACATTGGATCATTCAATCCTATGTTATGTATTGACTCACTAGTGTAAACATAAGCATTGAGATTGTTTGTTAAGAGAACAAAGTATTGAAGGGGTAATAATTTTAATGATATCAATGTAGTAAAAGCAACTAGGCAATAGACATTCTCTAGGGAGGTGTCTCACAGGTGACCAAAATTTGGTTTGATACTAAAAAAGTTCATATAATATAGAAATAAATTTAAAACTAAAAATGAAGTCAGATAACATCAGAATGCTAACATAAATGGCAGGAGTCTTTTATTTGAATTTGGAACGACCAACTTTGTCTTAAGCACTTTGGTGTTAAGCATCAATAGGTGACCACATATTAAAAACTGCTTGCCTAGACCCCGAGCAAATGCTAGAAGTCCTAGTTAGGTGACACCTAGGTGATGCGTTGACTACATTGAAATGCAATAAGATTCATTGTTCAAAGTAACATGAGAGGGTAGCGAGCTGGATATGGAAATTTCAAATTTTAGATCATATCAAGACACCACAACCTTGACATGAACATGCTTAAAAGACAAAAAAAAAAGAAAAAAGAAAAGAAAATAAACTAGGCATGAACATATTCATTGGCTTCTACCTCACAGAAGATAATTAAGGAATCAACTTGTCAAATGGAGAAATTATAATAGGTGATGAATACAATTTCATCTAATCTTACATCTAGGTGAACAGTTCAAATTGTTTACCTGGAGTAGAGTATCTCTAATGTTGCTCAAGAATCAAATCTTCTAGGAATTTTTGTATTCAGTTCAATTAATTGATTTAGGCTAGCTCTATAGGGTTTGTCATAGCACTGTGTGTCTCTAATCATACATCTAAGGAAGTTGTACAATTCAGACGTGTGACAGTTTACAAAACTTCTTATTCATCTCACATGTTGGATAGTTGGTTTTTGATGTATAATGACTTTTAAATTTTATAATGATGCTTGTTCCATCATTCCTAACATTCCATCCTAGAAGTATATTTCCTCAAGCCTCTTTTTTTCCAAAACCTCCATAAACTTCCATGAATTAATTTTACTTCTAGAGAGAAGAAAGTTTTAATGGAAGTCAAGGATCAAAACCATGGTGTGCTTCGATGCGATTTTGCTCATGAAAGGTGCTAATAACACAATAGGATTCAAACCCATCATTGATTTATGGACATATAAGGGCAGAAAATCAGATCGAAGTGGCAACACAAATGTTTTTGCTTTGCTCATGAAAGGTGATAATAACAATGCAATCAAATCCCACCGTTGCTTTATCAACATGCAAGGGAGGAAACTCTGTCAGAGTGGCAAGACAAATGTTTTGGAAACAACGTGAAGACAGATCTATAGTTTCAATTTATTTCCACAAATGTTTAGTCTCATTCACTGCATCAATTTCAATCCTTCCATCCAGAATTCATCTTGGGCAAGCACTTACCATGTAACAATGTTTTTGAAGAGGCTTTAAAAACAAAGGGAGAAAACCCCAAGCCCTTAGTGGCACTGATCTAGGTGGAGAGAAAATAATTCCAAACTAATCATACTAAAGATCATTAGAAATAAAATGACAGTGATTATTACTGTCAAGATATAGCTAACATTAAATGAAATTAGTGTGTACACACATACATACAAACGCACATACAACACACCCAATTCAAGATAAAGCTACCACCGTGCGCACACGCATGCACACGCACAGACATGCAAATAACAAAAGCACCCATAAACTCAATAAACCTAAAAGTTACCTGCAAACGTGAACCCTCCTTTCTATTATCAGCTTCTCCATCCTCTTCTTCCTCCTCTTCTTCCTCTTCCTCATCCTCTTCCTCTTCTTGCTGTCTCTCATTACCAATCCAATCCTTCTCAAGAACACCTAACCTCTGCTGCTCGCTCCTAATCTTCGCCACTAAAATCGCTTCCTCCGACCTCCGCATCAAAGTCTCCGACCACCGTTCCCCTGGCCGAGCCATACCCCTTCCGATTGGATCCTGAAACTTCCCCAAATACTCATGATGCAAATACGGCTCTCTCTCCCTCATTGCATCCTCTGAGAAGTACTGGCCACCACTAATAAGCTTATTCAAATACGCCCGGCGTCGGTTCTTCACCGTCACCGATCGCGACCGCATTTCTTCCTCCGTTGGATTGAGTAAGCTCCGAATATGCTTTAAATGCCAATTTATTTCGTAATCTCCCTTCAATGCATCGAATTCTCGAAGCTCTTCGCCAGTTAGCTGTGATCCGTACCGTTCTGAGTTAAGAAATCAGAGAAATGAGTTAGGAACCAGTGGAAGTCTTGATCTTTTAGGATTTGGAAATAGATGGAGAGGAGAGGTGTTTGATGAAAGGCACCTAAGAAGACAGAGGCGTCTCTGGAGAGGAGATCGAGGAGAATGGACTTTCGTTGGGACGGATTAACAGCAGAGTCTTGGATTGCTCGAGGGAAGTAGAGATTGTCGAGAGATGATAATCTCTCTGTTATGCCTTCCATGGCTGAGCTGCTCAAAGCTCCCGGCTCCTGCATCTCTCCCTCTCTTGTCGACGAGCCGGTATGTTTACCTCTTTTGGTTTATATAGTACTGATGGACACGTGAACAGGACGTGAGAGATTTTTTATTTTTCCAAAATTCCTTGGCAAATAAATATTGATTGTGTGGCTTGGATTAGGACATGTGTCATCAGTCAAGCGTGAAATGTTTTTCTTGATGGTCATTTTGTGGTTCCGCATCCTCTATAGCTTAAGACTTGCAACAATCCATACAGCACCGTTGGATTGCTGCCACGTGGATTTAACCCCAAATTCAAAAATGTTAGTTTAACGGTAATGGTTTTGAATTTTTTTTTAATCATTGAAATTTAATACACCTCCGACCAATTTAATACACGCCCCGACCCGACCTTCTTCTTCTTCTT
>JAUPMG010000009.1:10567349-10583909 GCA_031762675.1 Pachysandra terminalis
TTTAGAAAGACAAGAAATTATTGTCTTTCGACTTTTATAAACTCGAGTGAGGCAGGCAAAGTTTTAATTCTCGGGATTCTGGATTGAACCGGTCCGATCCATCCAAAAGTTGGATCTTTATATAAAAGAAGAATTGGATTGGCTGGACCAGTTGTCGAAACGGTGATACTAGTTCCGGAACAGCAATACCGGTTGGGATTGGTTAATATGGGACCAATCTTGGTCAGATACAGGTTGGATCCTTGATTTTATAAATTAAAAAAAAAACTGGAGATGAGCTGATCCAATACTGTAATTGTATCATGACTTGGGATCGGATCGGTCTTGGCTGATCTCGATACGGACCGGCCGATCCAGTCCGATCCTTGAAATCATGGACTCAGGCATCCCAACAATCTATAATAGTTGGGGAAGTACTGTATCATGCGTGCGTTCAACAATCAAGACAAAAAGCACGACGGTTAGTAAATAACAGATTGACACCTTGTGTTATATATTGTAAAGATGTTTTTGGCGGGAGAGACATTCTTGTAATCTGATCGAAAGAAGAGTGTCGATTTCGTTTGGTTTCTCGACCGATTGATCATAGACAACATAGAACATATCCATGTGGAGATTTCAGTTGGATTGGTATTCTCCAACCCGGCTACTGAGTAGTCCGATCCAATACGACTTTCCGGTATTTTTTTTTTTTTCATTCTGATCTTTCTCAGCCGGGTTTTCTGCAAATCTTTTGAGTTTTTGATTACCCAATTCCCATTTTTTTTCTCTTTGATACAATTGTCTGATCACCCAATTACTCTTTTCTTCTTATGGTGTTGAAAGGGAGATCGGTTTATACCAAATAGAAGTTTGATGGATCTTGATCAAGCCCACAGCTTGTTGACAAGCAAGACGAGGAAATGCAGCAATTCGAAGATTAACGTGGGGTTTGACCTTTTAATTAACAGGTTTTTTGAGATCTTAAAGATGGGTTGTTTTATGTTTTCATTGAAATTCCTAAATGGGTATTTTTGTTCTTGGGTTTTCTTGTTGTGGTAGGAAGAGTACCAGAGGAAGTTGGAGGAGAATCTGGCTAAGGATTCTGAAGGAAGACCGTTCAGGATGTTGGTTTTCAGAGGGAGCCCGAAATCTTGTCGAAAGTCATTTCGTCATATCGATGAGATGAGGCAGGATGGGGTCGAGGCACTGAATGATCCCAAG
The DNA here is from genome assembly GCA_031762675.1 of Pachysandra terminalis. Lineage (NCBI taxonomy): Eukaryota > Viridiplantae > Streptophyta > Magnoliopsida > Buxales > Buxaceae > Pachysandra > Pachysandra terminalis. The sequence goes on from JAUPMG010000009.1 coordinate 10,568,553, forward strand.
CAGCCTCGACGCTTACCCAAGGTACCTACGCTGCTCTTTTCTTGTTATGTTTTTGTTACTAGTTTGGAGGCTCCTCAAGAAAATAAATTGTTTGAAAGGGTTTGAGCTGTAGGTTAGGATTTCTCAGTCGGTAAATGGGCTTTTTGAGTTTCTAGGATTTCTTAAATGAGATATACAGATCGCAAATTTAATTTTCACTTTAGTTGAAAATTTGGTGCATATTACTCCAAGACACTGCCAATCTCTTCCCAATCAGCTTTTTGATTGCTATTGGTCCTGCATTCTTATCCTCGGTTTTGTGAAGTATTGTTGAAGCCGATTTTATGCTTTTCTTTTTCCCTCTTGAGTAACTGATGTGGGATATGTACAGGGCGAGTCAAGGGTCCTGGATGCACCAAAGCTCAAGGATGACTTCTATCTGAATCTCATGGATTGGGGGAAAAACAACGTTCTAGCTGTTGCTTTAGGCTCAGAATTATACCTGTGGAATGCTGAGAACAGTAATACTCAGAAACTTATGGAAGTAGATGGTGATGAGGATGATTATCCTGCAAGCGTAGCCTGGTCCGAGGATTCCAGAATGGTGGCAGTTGGATGTAGTTCGTCCAAGCTTCAGCTCTGGGATGCCAAGACATCCCAATTGGTACTATTAGATTTTTCTGCTTCTTTTTTTTTTTTTTTCCCATGAACCTAGTATATATATTTTAAGTAGAGGAATTAACCATTGACTGTTATTACTGCTAGATACACCCCTATTAATGAACAAAAGGTATACTACTTTCACTATCTCTTTTACAGGTTAGAAGCCTAGAAGGGCATCAACGCAGGGTAGGAGCCCTTACATGGAATGGTCACCTTCTAACATCAGGAGGCCAAGACAAATCCATTATCAATCACGATGGTACTCACACTTAAGAATGCTTCATCTCCATATATTCTACCATTTGAAACTGATGGAAAAGAGTTTATTTTTTAAAAATTACCTGCACGGTCATTGGCAGTGAGAGCCAGAAACAGCTTATCCTCCCATATACGAGCACACTCTGAAGAAGTGTGCGGTCTCAAATGGTCAAGCGGAGGAAATATACTAGCAAGTGGCGGTAATGACAATCTTGTTCACATATGGGAAGCTTCCACAATGATTTCTTCTAAATTCTTGCACCGATTCAATGATCATGATGCAGCAGTTAAGGCCCTTGCATGGTGCCCATACCAGTTTGATATACTGGCCTCTGGTGGTGGCACGGCAGATCGGTGTATTAAGATATGGAATTCACAAACGGGGAAGTGCATTAACAGTATAGATACCCAATCACAGGCAAGTTTTATTATGAGTTTTCCTACTATCTTCTTGCTTTTTTCCTTGTAAGCTTTTACAATAAAATATATGGTATAGCCAAGACATAAGCATCCTCCAACTTAAATGTTAAGTTGAGAGTTTTCTACTAGATGCATATTCCTTAAAATCACACAAGTTGAATGATCCCAAACATCTATTTAGATGGTCAATCCCAAATTCCTACCAAGAATATTGCTGATAACAATACTTTTCTTATCAGTTAATTCAGGTCTTATAGTTGGTGTGATTCTTTTGGTTTATTTAATCTTCTTTTTTTGCTATGGCCTTTAATGGATAGTTGGGATTTTTGTGTAGCCGATAACTTGTAATGCCAAGTACTATTAGCAGAATGTATTAAACTCTTGCCATCTTTCCTGATTCCTTTTCTTATATTCAGTTCACGTGCATATAGACCTGTTGTTTAGTTTGCTTTCTCCACAATGTATTTGTTCCTTAATTTGGTGTTATCTGTACAGGTTTGTGGATTGGAATGGAATAGGCATCACAAGGAGATTTTGAGTGGACATGGGTACAACATAAGCCAAAATCAAAACCAGTTATGCATGTGGAGATACCCTTCCATGTCAAAAATTGGAGAGCTAACACGCCATGCATCCAGAGTCCTCCTTCTTTCTCAGGTTTGATAACTTTGAACCACGGCAAAAAATAAGTATATTATCTTTAAAACAAAAAAGGTATTGAACTTCTATGATATCAAAGCTTAGTCCATGTGCAAGATAAATTAGATGGATTACTGATTGTGCAGAGTCCAGATGGATTAACTGTTGTGTCAGCCGGAGCTGATGAGACTCTTCGCTTCTGGGAGGTCTTTGGACCACCTCAGCCTGAAAATTCAAGGATTACAGATCTGGAAGGCTTTTTGTCTTTCAAGAGATCCCTGATTAGATGACAACAAGTGGAAGGTCTGATTTGAAGGTTGGTTTTTGTAGTCAATCAGCTAAAATGTATAAATACCTGAGAGCATAGTCCTTGTAGAGGAGTTTTTTTATACATCATTCATAACTTGTATTGCCACTAATTTAAAAGATTTAAAAAAAATACACACACAGCGAGAGAGAGAGAGAGAGAGAGAGAGAGAGAGAGAGAGAGAGAGAGCTTTACTGTGAACAGAAAAAAAAGGGGGGGGCCTAAGGCAGCTGTGCGCAGAAAAAAAGGAAAAAAAATAGAGGGAGAGAGAGAGAGAGAGAGAGAGAGAGAGAGAGAGAGAGAGATCATTTGATGAAAGTGCTCCAATACAGTCACTGCCTCTAAGTGACTTGTCAACAACTGAACCATAGCTTCTCACCACACCCCCACTCCTACCAGGGAGAAGAAGAGGAGAAGCAAATACGGGACCGATGACTGAAAATCTCCTTCCATCTTCAGGTTGCTTTTCTAGATCTTCAAGAACAGATGTGACTTCATCTAACCATCAGTAAATAAAACACACTAGAGAGAGAATCACTAAGGGTGCAGTGACCCGAGTGTCGTCTTTTACAATGCTAGCAGCTTAGGATGTTGGCTCTAGTGCAGTTTCCTTATATACTGCAAATACATGCACCTAAGACAAAAATTATCATATTAGTTTTGCAAGCCTTCGGGTTTTGATTCTTATTGATGAAATCAATAGACTATTTTTTATCGTTACATAGAATTCCTCAATGCAAACAGAGTAATTAGTATCATTCTTCAGAAAATTGGTCGAGGAAACAATGAAAAGCAACATTTTTCACACTTTTCCCTTGCGAGTTTATTGAGCATGTTTACAAACTTCCGAAGATGGCACATAACAGTCAGCTTGGTTCTCATATAATTCTGCATGTGTAGGTTCCACAATTTCAAGTATTTTATTTTTTTACATACAGTTAATAAGGTCCACCTAATTGAGCTTCAATAAAAGCATAAATGTTTGGAACTTATGAAACAGTTCTCTTGTAGTCGAAGTCAGTATTCTTTGTTAAAGTCAGTCATATAAGAACTAGCATTGGGTTTTTTATATCAAGAGCATCTGATTCACCATTAATGGTCGCTCACCATACTTGGGTCCACCTCAATACTGGGTGTGTAGATCCTTTAACCAAGACAGACCTAAAGACCTCCGGAGGGGCTCCGTAGTGCAACCACAACCATTTTATGCACATGACAGGGAAAGACAGGGGACACACATTAGAGAATCTGCTCCCCACAATGTATAACAAATGTTAATTGTTTAATTCCACAGTCTAAACATTCTTGCTCAATTCAATCCTGTTCTCTTATTTTCTGTCTAATAGTCTATTAGTTTCTTTTGTGCCCATAGTACCACAAAAAGCCATTTTTTTCAAAAACATATCTTAATGCATCTAAATAAGCACATTGATAGTGTGAACCTATTTGTGAAGGAAGATAGCTAGTAAAAGTTAGATTTAGCATTATATAATAAGAGCCATTTCTTTTGACCCTTCTTTATTGGCTGGAGAGCTCTGATCAATATTAAGTTGTTAACATATAGGAAATAAAATCAATAAGAAGACAAAAACTTACCAGGATGAGTGAGTTAAAGCAATGGAAAGCCTGTCTAGAAAGGTTGTTGGAGCCTGGCAACAAATTTTGTAGGCATCAATTTCATCTCAAATTTCTGGAGAGTATTGAGCTTCACTTCAGATGGAATGTTCCACAATTTGGGGCAGCTATAAATCAATAGATGCCTGAGTCTTGGCATTGTCCCCTCCTCTGCTCTCCACTTCTCTAGCTCTTCCAAATAATGAAGGTGTAAAACTTGGAGCTGAGGAAACCCATTTGCATAGCAGACCATTTTCTTTCCCTTGTATGACTTGTATCCTAATTTGAGGAACCTTAGGTTTAATAGCATCTGTAATGTCTCCTTTGGGTCTTGCTCTAACTGAGAGTGATACAAGGTTAAGTTGGTGAGCTTTGGTGGGAATCCATCATAATCTGGTAGCAGCTCTATTTTTCCATTCAAAAACAGTTTAGTAAGATGAGAACAGCCAGAAAGTGGTACTGGAGTTGGAAATGTGTTCATTGTCTTCAATGACAAGAATCGAAGCCTTGGTAATTCAGCAACAGAGTTCCAGAATACCAATCCATGTAATCTTGATACTTCATTTCGTCCCATTTTCCTCTTCTTTTCGTATATCTCCAATTCCCGAAGATTTGCTAAATTGAACAATTTATTTCCCATCCAGGTTTCAATGTCTACATAGGCTAGTGTCTGGAGATCAATTAGGGTGTCAATTCGCAGCCCAGTAACATCTCCATGCAGATGTCTTAACCATTTCAACTTCCATATTACGTCAGGTAGTCTGCAGTCATCCCTTAGTTCAAGTGTCTGTAGGCTTCGCAAATTGCCTATGGATGGTGGGAGTATTTTTATATTGGTACGTCTCAACCCCAAGTACCTTAAATGAATCAGTTTCCCTACTGTATCAAGTGAGCTCATCTTCCTTGTGGTTGAGCAATCAAATTCAAATTTAATGTTCTCAAGATCTAGTACCCTGAGTAATTTGAAATCTTGGTGAATAAATTCCACCTGTTCTATTCTGAGGATCTCATGATCTGGGTTAAAGAACAGAAGAGAACATACATGATCAGTGGAGTGTTCAAAGGAAGCATACCTCCCAATTCGTGAATGGATGACGCATCTACGTGATTTGGATGATGATGATGATGATGATGAGGAGGAGGAGGAGGAGGAGGAGGAGGAGGAAGGGTCTTCTGTATAGCCATATAAATCAAGGAAATTCTCTTCCCTTGACTTTGCAAGAGAGAAAACTCGCAAAATATCATGTACAGAACATGTTTCAACCTTCTCCTCAACCCAACTCCTTTCTGCTACTTGAATCATGTTTCTATTAATCAGTTCATTCAGGTAATCTTCAGCCACATCCTCCATTGCTTCTTCTCCTCCGCTTATGAACCCTTCGGCCACCCACAGTCGGATTAGTTTTTCAGTGGGGATCACGTAATCTTCAGGAAAGAGGCCTACATAGAGAAAGCATGACTTCAACTGATAGGATAATTCATTGTAACTTGAAGCTAGTATGTTCAAGATTTTTCTTTCATGTGTCATTAAGTGTGAACCAAAATGTTTAAGAACCCTTTCCCATTCTTCTTGTGGCTTCCTCCATAGTAGCTCCCCAAGAATAACAATAGCCAGGGGTAAGCCGCCGCATTTTCTCACCAGCCGTTTTCCTAACTTCTCCAAATCTGCAGGGTAACAACAACTTGTACCAACATCTTTGGGAAATGCTTTCTTGCAGAACAGTTTCCAACTCTCCTCTTCATGTAAATGTGGTATCTCATAGAGTAGGTTTCTTTCACCTGCAAGCATGGCAATATTTCTTTTGCGAGTTGTGATGATGATTCTGCTTCCGTTGCAATTATCTGGAAAGGCTCTCATCAAATTTTCCAGTGCATCTCTGTGCCATATGTCGTCAATTACAACCATGTACTTCTGTCCTTCCAACACCTTTTGAAGTTGTGTTTCCAACTCTTCCTCTCTCAACTTGCCCATCATCTCCCAATTCTCTTTCGTGGGCATCCTAAAAGAATTTATAATTCTCCGCAGATCATCTCTGGGATGGTACTTTTGCAGACACAAAGCCAAGCATGACAATCAAAATGCATAGTAACATCACTGTAGGCTTTCTGAGCAACTGTAGTTTTACCTATTCCGCCCATTCCGATGATCGAAATCACACAACGTTGTGGCTCATCTTTGAGCAATTGCGCCACCAACATGTTGGTATCATCCTCCAAGCCAATAATAGACTCTTTGACTGCATATGAACGAGATTGTCTCAGTGATCTCAAACTTCTATTTGCTCTCGTCATCCCTTCTTCTGTTATATTAACATGTTTGATGCCATAGATAGAGAGTTTGTTTGAAATGCTATGAAGTCTGCTCTTGATCTTATCAATCTCCTTTGCAAGCTTGTATTGATCTATCCACTCTATGAAAACTGAGGTGTACATCTCAAAAAAGTCGGTGAATCCACTTCTCCTCTCCCTTGCTAATTTGAGAATGAATCTGTCAATTACATCTTCGGCATTGCAAGTTATGTCCCTGATATCAGACACCCAATTCTGCACGGTGTAATCAACATCTTGTCTTGTGTCTGCATCCTTTAAGAAGCACCTCATCCACTCTAGTTCATTTCTCAAACCCTCCATCTGACTGCGCACCTCGAGCAAGACACCGGCTTCTTGAATGAGCAATATACGGATCCTTTCTAAGGCGAACGAGACAACGCCACTCGCCATCTTAGGCTTAGACTGTACTCTGTAACAAGGGAGAACAGTTTTAAGTGCTTTCCTTCAACTTCGGGTTACTATAAGGTTGTATTCTCTCATATATATGTATATATCTACACGAGGTTTACAGAAGATCTGTGTCCACTACTAAGAAGCTGGTTGATTGTAGAGAAACAAACAGAGATGGGGTTGTATGTAAATCTGTTATGATGTTTTGAGACTTTGGCTGCTTAGCAGAGATCTGTCAAATACTTTTTATCAATCCATAATAGCATACAAATAACAAATAAATAAATAAAGAAGGCTTGTTCAAAGTATAATGCAATTGGGTGATCAATCATGGAGAGGTTCGGTATTGACCTGTGAAAGTCGGATTACAGGTTGTCTTTGGTGCGAGTTAGAAGTCTAAGCAGTGTTTTGAAAACCAAACTAGTTGGCCGAACCGTGAACCGTGAACCGTGAACTGTGAACTGGACAGCTTAGTGGTTCAGTTTGATCCTTGGTTCATTTTGCTCACTAAACCAATGGGACTAAATCAACCCAATTTGAACCAGGCAACTTGTTATATATATATATATATATATATAAAATTAATTAATTAATTATATATGCGTGCTTGATTATGTTGGGAAGATTGGTCTGCTCTACTGGTATACAAAGAATCAACATTACTTTTAGCCTTTATATTCTTATATCCAATTAAGATAAGCGCATTCCATTACACACTTCCTATGAGAACAAATAATGAATTTTCCAACAAAAAAAAATAATGAATTGAAGTTTCCATGTATCGAGGTTTTATACCCAATAGGTAGACGTTATCTGTTGATTAAATGTTGAGATTATTGATTCAAAAATACTGTTTTTTGATCAAGTATTCCAATCAATCTGATAAGCTAGATAAGTGATAATATGTGTCATTTAAGAACTATAAGAGGTACAATTATTTTCTATATGTATTAAAGGTGAAAATCATTTGTAATATGGTCAACACTATTTTTGTTGTTATGTGGAGACTAATGCTAATGAGGCAATCGAGAAGTTCACTTCTATTATGTTTAGTCCTAATTTAAGTGTATTTATTCATATTTTTGTGGCTGTTCTTTGTAACACATTATTCTGAAATTGAAGAATAGTAGAACTGGGTGTGCATCCGTGGATGTAGGTACAATTTGCCAAACCACGTAAATCTGTGTCTTTGTGTGCTTGATTTATTTTTCATCGTTTTATCTTTCTTTCTTAACAATTTTGTGTTGGGTATTGTAGAGACTGTCCGGAGGTCCCGATCGACTGACCGTCGCGTGTCAAATTAAATCTGACTCGTCGAGTCTCATTATATGAGGGAGTTGTTTCCACTTTTGTGATTAGCGAAAATCAGAGTGCATGAGAGCGAGAGTAATAAAAACCAAGAGAGGGTTAGGATTTTTTTCAGAAGGTTTCTCAAAGATTGTAATACTTTAAGAAAGATTATAATGGATTTCTAGTGCGATCCATGGATGTAGGCAAAATCGCCCAACCACGTTAAATCTGTGTGTTCTTCTTCTTTTCTTTATTCTTCTGTCTTTCATTCTATTTATTTTATTTGCATTGCATGTTCTCTTGATCCATCACATCTCAAGATCTGGGAACTCTTGACGAGAGTTTATTAGATTGATCTACGTTTGTTGGATTGATCTAATCTCTACAAGTGGTATCAGAGCTTTGGATTGTGTGGCTATTGGCACAGAAGGTGTTTGACGAAATTTTCTGTGAAAGTCTTTCATCTATTGGCACAAAAGGTGTTTGACAAAATTCCTTTGAAAGTTTTTTTTTTTCGGTTTTGGTTCGAATAGGAGCGATGACTTCAGAAAAGGAATCAAGTAAATGAATAGAGAAATTTGATGGCTCAAACTTCAGGTACTGGAAGATGCAGGTGGAGTATTACCTTTACATGAAAGATTTGTACCTACCATTGGGTGCGATGAGTTCAAATATGAAGAAGAAAAAATGGGATGTGATTGACAGACCAAAATTCTAAAATAACAAAAGAAATTAGTTATTATTGTCTTGTTGAAAAAATTGACTAAATCTGCAAATGAAAAACAGGTCTTTTCAACACCATAAAGTAAAAGGTAATAGTTAAAAAAAAAAGTTCTTTACAAAACCATAAATACAAAATTAACGTATGCCCTAACTAACGTTAATAGAATCCATGAGTATTTTAGAAAATAAAAATTGGACAAACAATTAAGCACGTTCGTACTTTTTAGAGTTGTAAAGATTAGTTGGACTAACAAGATTGAAGAACTATCGACGTGGCCTATCTACATCTTGTAAAGTTTTCAAATATTATTATGTAATAATGTAATAATGGTGTTTATTTTTGTACTTTTTTTTAAATATTATAATATATGTAATAATGTAAATAAACAATGAGAGAAAGTGAATGGATATGTTAATGGAAAATAATTTTTTGCTCAGACAAGGTATTTGTTTTGTACCTGTTGGTGTAAAAAACCAAACCTCCTCTCTTCCCGATTGATTGTTGGTGTCTTTCGGTCATGAGGCCGAAGAGGGTGTGAACGTGCCAGAACTTTTACAAGTTCACCTGAAGAAAGGCAACGTCAATCAAACGACGTAAGTTCGTTTGTAATGCAAGCTGGTCGATGCATGACCGATTTTGAGTCAGACGATTGTGTGGTTTCCAATATCAAATGATCAGTTGCTGAACTAGAAATACTGATTTAACGTGTTAACAACACTTTCATATAAAACAACTAGAACATAAGTTAAATACAACTTAGAAGGTAAACTTTCTAACCTGAAAGACACAAAGTAAAATGAACAAAGAATGTACAAAACCTTCGGTGGTTCCTTGGGCTCTGACTATAGGAACGCGACTAATCTACTTCATGAGCGCACAAATCAGCATGCAAGGGACTATCGAGAGGGCCTCTATAAATCTCCCGACTGGGTTTCCTTCGTTACCGACTAGAGGGGTCTTCTGAGAGAAACTTAGTTCGAACTAAGAAGTAGGTGCATCAGGATCCTTGCAGAAACTATGGGCCAACTAGTGATCCATGGGGATCAATGACTAAGCTATGTGTAGCTATCGAGTTGATTTGCTATGGAGACCTTTTTTGTCTTGGCCGATTCCTTCTTATAACCATCCTTTGCAACCGTTTGACGGTTTAGGGATGATGGGTAGTTATCTTTCCTCTTTTGCTGACACCTAGCCCACTAATGAAAATTCTGGGCCCATGTCACGCCCCGGATCTCGTGGCACGAATCCCTATGCGGGAGGCATGGATCACGAGGTGAGACCTACAGGTTTCCAACCGTGGAACGCGGATCACCACAATAAAACCCAATAATAAAAATAATATAAACTATTCTTATTGAACAACCAGAGTGCGAAAGCAATAAGCTAAACAAACTACGACTTCAGAAGAGCCTACAATCCAAAAGTAAAACAAACTCTAACATGATCTATTACATCCAACTACCATAAAGGTTCATAAACATTGAAAATTCTAAAACTAATGTAAAAGCATAGCAGCCGCATCTAGCTCCTACTTATCCTCATCCCATCTCGACCTGCAACATGGAAAGTTGTGTGAGCTTGGAATGCTCCGTAAGAATCAATTATGTCATCCATCCTCGTGGAATAACGTTAGTCTGAACCAAACATAGTAATATCATGGTAAAAATAAGGAGAGAGATACAGTCATACATCATTACATCATAACACAATTCCTAGCTTTATATCCAAATCATTACGAGAATGTTAAGAACAATAATTAACAATTTAAGCCATGCAATATAATACACATCTAATGCATGCTAATGAATGCAATTCCCGGTGATCATCTGGTCTTACCGAGTAACTTTCACTTGATATTCCACGTTCACATCTATCACCTTTCATTCGTACCTCCCACGTGTACATCGTGGTTTTGTAGGATTTTCAACCTACCAGGCTCAATTCCCGTAGCTATTTCTTCCATTTAGAGGTACTACCTTAGGGAGGCCTTTATTACCCACTTGCATTTAGGGATTAAAACCTAGTAAGGCCTTTATCAAAAGAAGATTACCCACAACAAAGAACTCAAACCTCAATTTGTCGCTGCCCGGTTGACCGGACGAGCTATTTCACATAATAGTAGGATTCCAGTGATAACATCATTCAAAAGCTATCTGTGTGTCCATACACATGAATAATCTGCCGGATGCTATAACGGGTATTCTTTCCAGTGTCAGTCGGATTTCCAGTGATAACGTCATTCGGAAGCTATTTGTGTGCCCATACACGGGAATAATCCGCCGGATGCCATTTCTCAATTATAGATGCATAATAGATCTTATGCTTGTAAGGCAAGTAAAGCCAATCAACATCAACAATACATGTTACAATCACTAAACACTTGGGTCACAAACCCAAGTCGTATGGTCCAAATCCCCAAAACAAAAGTTCATTAAAAACTAGTCCAGGATTCCATCGGTAGGCTCACCGGTGTATGAGTGCCTACTGGTGGGTCAAATAAGCCTAAAAATTGGTCCCTATTGGTAGGCTCACCGGTGTACTGGTGTGTCACGACCCAAACTTAAGGTAATTCACGTGGAACCCCTTAGGTTCGAACTGTAACTCTCACCCCAACCGAGATCGGGATTGGTAACCAATATAGAGCCAAACCATATGAATCAATGAAACTTAAAGGAATATACTTTACTGAAATTAATCAAAAACTAATGCTAAGTTATTACATCCAAAGCACTTAATTGAAATAGCAGCGGAGAGAAAAATAATTACATCTATTTCTAAGTTTAAATCAAATCCCTAACCCTATACATCATATCTAATCTAAGAAACAGATAAAACAGATAGAAAACTCTAAGTAAAAATCACTTCACGTTCCAACAATGTTCACAATAAGGGTATGACTCATCTTGTTCTCCTGAAATTGTGCAAAGGCGTCAGCTACACTTAGCCCAGTAAGTAAATCAATTAACATACACTTTTAATTGGAATAGGGTAAATGCCATTATCCAATGAAACAATATAAACAAAACAACAGATAATATGCAATCAAATATGATCATATGATAGTCAATGCAATGCAATATGAATGATGGTTCAACTATTAATGAATGCAATGCATGCTCATGCAGAAATAAAAGAAAGGGTTGATCACCAAGTGTGATCCATGCAACAACATACACTGTGCAACATGCATGCTGTTTGGCATTCAATTAGTGTATGTTCCACATCCAATCTAAGTCCAGTACCAAAGAATGTTCCACCGTAGTGAATTCATCTCCGCTATAAATGGTAATGTGATAATTGGACTATTCTATGTGATCATCATAGTTTCTAGGAGCTTCGACCTAGAGGTCACAAGCGCCTCTGTTATTTGCGATCATAGGGAATATCCCAAGGGGCACCCTGTAAACTTCTCCTTTGTGATCCATACATTAGCCGACTTATTAACAGAATTCATTCATATGATTCGGATTTTGGCTGTCACTAACGTAAACTTTCCTCACCTATCATCTTTCCACAAGTCTCTTGGGATAGTCCCCTCACCATGGGAGTAAACAAAATTGGTATATTGGGAGTATGACTCCCTTAACACACATAATAATATAAAATGGTCCATTTGGAACTTCCTCACCAATATCATATCATGATAACACTCATTATGTTCATAATATCCAACACATGGATGTATGGGGTATAGTCAAGGCATTAGACCCGTACAAGGTCAATAATGCAAAAAGGGTTCATGCTGTGCAAGTGTAGTGTAAGTGCTCATTAACTAAACATACAATTAGTGTGCAGTTGTGAAATAATCCTAAGTAACTGATATGAATGATTAGATCATAGTATATATCTTATGGTATTCAATTCAAGTCAATTCATGTGTAATGTATAAATAATTAGGTGAAAGTACTTAATTAATCCAATCAACCATCTAATCATGCGATAACATCATCATAATTTAGGAATAATCAGGAAACCGATACCCAGCATGAAACTTATCAAATTAACAACATTGGGTTGTCCGGTGGCCTAATCGACACACTGGTTGGCCACCGGCAGCCTAGGCAGGGGCTGAAAACCACAGAACACAGACATTGGTCCTACCGACAGGCTAACTGGCACACCGGTTGGCCACCGGTAGGTTAGGCAGGGAACAAAAATATCAAACACAGACCATTATAGCCACCGGTAGGCTAATCGGCACACCGGTAGGATAAACAGAACCAAACATACATAATGGGCTATCCAGTAGACTAATCGGTACACCGGTTGGTCTACCAGACACCACCTGGGTGAACCGGTAGGCTAACCAGCACATTGGTAGCTTGCTGGTTTGCTCAGAAATAGCAAATAGGCACGATTTTAATAGTTTGAGTCAATTTTAGCAGAAACATCCTTCTAACACACATCTTAAAATCACAATCCGAACGTAACCCAATGAAATATAAATCAAAATAACAACTTAACTTGCTTAGGATGATCATGCATTGAAAAGATTAATTTTTAGAATAATTCAACATGTTCTTCAGTTTGAATTAAAGTGATATGTCATATTCAATGACTGTGGCATCTCACCTAAATCCAAATCCAAAATAAAGGATAATCGAATTAGTTACAGTGCTCTAGCTTGTCGGATCTTCTTCTTCTTCAACCCAGTTCAAGTCTGAACTGTTCTTCCTCCTTCTAGTTTCAGCTCCAACAATCTCCACTCTTTTTGTCTCTTAGAATTATAATCCACACTTCCCGTAGTGTTATATAGTTTTTAATGTTGTCTCATAGTTAATTTATGAGTTATACTTAGTTTAGGATTATGTTTGAGTTTATAGCCATTAGATTAGATTAGTTAATTTACAGACTTTAGATTAAAGTGTCCTAGCTCTAGTTGATTTTAATGATTGTTGTTATCTAACCTTATCCTAATTAGTTTAGGTTCCTTGTCTTTTAATCCTAACCCTTTAATTAGTCTCAGTAATCATAACCATTGATTTTTAAGCGTTTTAGTTATATTAGGAATACTAATAGGTGTTCTAATCTTAATCTATTGTCCTAGTTCCATTATAACTTAGCCTTTAATTATAATGATTTAATTAGCACGAAAATTACCTATTTCATTAACCTAATTGGGCTCTAGTTTAGATGGGACTTAGTCTTATTGGGATTTACTTAAGTCCAACTAATTAATTATTAGAGTTAAGTTCCGTTTGGTTAGTTCTAGATTAATTCATTAACCCAGTTTCTTATTAAAGCTGTTTATTCTTTACTAATGACCTTTTGTTTATAACTTATAATTCTAATTATATATTATCTTATTAATCACCTTAGGTTAGTTGAATTATAGCCACACATTATAACTTAAAGAGTTATGATTGTGTGTGAAACGCTTTAGTTTCTAATTGTGCAGCCCACCAATCACAAACAGTCAAAGTCAAATATGTAACTACTTCTAAAAATTTCAAATTATCCCCTATTTTTATTACATCCTAACTCCTATACTTTTATTAATTATAAATTAATCCCTATAAACGTTCAGGTTATTACGCAATCCTTAGATCTTTAGAAATGGTGGCCAACCATCCTTCAGTATCTTTCGGAAGGTATCCTTTGAGGTGCACAAACTGTAATCAACACTCATTCTCATCCTCACATATATATTCCTTTAAAATCCTATTTCTCATGTAAGAAGACCATCTTACTATTATAGTAAGAAAGTTTGTTATCAATCAGCCAACAGTTTTCCTAACTCAAGTTTCTACATTTCTCCTTCCTAGTTTCAGATTCATAAGTGATTCCGAGGTTCACTAGTTCTCTAATCCCAATCCGACTCAGACAAACTTAGACAACTCAGGTAGAACCTAAGTTGAAAAGTTTGCTGAAAGACTTCTGCCCTGAGTAACCTTTGCTCTGATACCAATCTGTCACACCCCGAAAACCCATGGCACAAATCCTTATGCGGGTGACACAGATCTCGAAGTGAGACCTTCGGGTTCCAACCAAGGAACGCAGATTACCATATCCTCACAAGTGTAAAAGTAGATAAAACCACCTTTATAAATTACCAGAGTGCGGAAGCTAAACAATATCAAATTACCATGATGTACTCCATAGAAGTATGGAATAACTCACAGAAACCTCTCATAGTATAAACAAGACCAGACACAGATACATCGATCTCGGGAGTCGTTGTCGAAGGCGGGGTTTGCATGAATCCGAATTGGCGAATAAAACACTGGGGATTGTAAGACTTGGTGACGTCACCTTAATTCCGTTCTACCTGCGCTGGAAGGCATCCCGTGAGTATACTCATAGTATAAGCAATAAATGCGGATGGTACACTAGAGTGGTTGTTAAAATACACCTTGCTCAATGTTGATACCCCACGGGTCACACTCCAGGAAATGATATAAAATAAAGGCGAAATATGAAACATAACTCATCATCCACCAAGGCAATAAAATCGATGTTCTTACCCTGCTTAGCATGCTCCCATAACGCGGCACGACTATGACTTACTCCATCCTTCGGAAGCACACGTAGAGGAGAACCGTAGTGTCTAAAGTGCTCCGGTATGAAAAGTTGCAAGAAAGGAGCATGAACAAAAGTCTCAACTTCATATCTACCACATTAGGAGGCATGATCGTCAACCAACAAATCCAATCGATAATAGAGAGTATGTAACGTCCCGAACCAGATTTTTCCAATTACATGGGTAATCCAGTCCAAGCGTCACCTTCACCTCGTATTTCTA
>JAUPMG010000009.1:10584009-10598878 GCA_031762675.1 Pachysandra terminalis
AGCTATAAGCTGAAATAAGCACTTATATAAGCCGGGCGAAACGCAGTCTTAGCATTATCATAAGTGCCATTTCTAGGCCATGTACTTTGCAAGAACTGATGCTAAACATAAGTTCCATATTCTTTTGACTCTTCTTTATTGGCTGGAGAGCTCTGATCAATACTAAGTCGTTAACATATAGCAAATAAAATCAATAAGAAGACAAAAACTTACCAGGATGAGTGAGTTGAAGCAATGGAAAGCCTGTCTAGAAAGGTTGTTGGAGCCTGTCAACAAATTTTTTAGGCATCAATTTGATCTCAAATTTCTGGAGAGTATTGAGCTTCACTTCAGCTGGAATGTTCCTCAATTTGGGGCAGCCAGAAATCAATAGATGCATGAGTCTTGGCATTGTCCCCTCCTCTGCTGTCCACTCCTCTAGCTCTTCCAAATAATGAAGGTGTAAAACTTGGAGTTGAGGAAACCCATTTGCATAGCAGATCATTTTCTTTCCCTTGTATGACTTGTATCCTAATTTGAGGACCCTTAGGTTTAATAGCATCTGTAATGTCTCCATTGGGTCTTGCTCTAACTGAGAGTAATACAAGGTTAAGTTGGTGAGCGTTGGTGGGAATCCATCACAATCTGGTAGGAGCTCTATTTTTCCATTCAAAAACAGTTTAGTAAGATGACAACAGCCAGAAAGTGGTACCGGAGTTGGAAATGTGTTCATTGTCTTCAATGACAAGGATCGAAGCCTTGGTAATTCAGCGACAGAGTTCCAGAATACTAATTCATGTAATCTTGATACTTCATTTGGTTCCCTTTTCCTCTTTTTTTCGTGTATCTCCAATTCCCGAATATTTGCTAAATTGAACAATTCATTTCCCATCCAGGTTTCAATGTCTACATAGGCTAGTGTCTGGAGATCAGTTAGGGTGTCAACTCGCAGTTTCCCACTAACATCTCCATGCAGATGTCTTAACAATTTCAGCTTCCATATTACGTCAGGTAGTCTGCAGTCACCCCTTAGCTCAAGTGTCTGTAGGCTTCGCAAATTGCCTATGGATGGTGGGAGTATTTTTATATTGGTACGTCTCAACCCCAAGTACCTTAAATGAATCAGTTTCCCTACTGTATCAAGTGAGCTCATCTTCCTTGTGGTTGAGCAATCAAATTCAAATTTAATGTTCTCAAGATCTAGTACCCTGAGTAATTTGAAATCTTGGTGAATAAATTCCACCTGTTCTATTCTGAGGATTTCACGATCTGGGTTAAAGAACAGAAGAGAACGTACATGGTCAGTGGAATGTTCGAAGGAAGCATACCTCCCAATATGTGAATGGATGGCGCATCTACGTGATTTGGATGATGATGATGAGGAGGAGGAGGAGGAAGGGTATTCTGTATAGCCATATAAATCAAGGAAATTCTCTTCCCTTGCCTTTGCAAGAGAGAAAACTCGCAAAATATCATGGACAGAACATGTTTCAACCTTCCCTTCTACCCAACTCCTTTCTGCTACTTGAATCATGCTTCTATTAATCAGTTCATTCAGGTAATCTTCAGCCACATCCTCCATTGCTTCTTCTCCTTCGCTTATAAACCCTTCGGCCACCCACATTCGGATCAGTTTTTCAGTGGGGATCACGTAATCTTCAGGAAAGAGGCCTACGTAGAGAAAGCATGACTTCAACTGATAGGATAATTCATTGTAACTTAAAGCTAGTATGTTCAAGATTTTGCTTTTATGTGTCATCAAGTGTAAACCAAAATGGTTAAGAACCCTTTCCCATTCCTCTTGTGGCTTCCTCCATAATATCCCCCCAAGAATAACAATAGCCAGTGGTAAGCCGCCACATTTTCTCACCAGCTGTTTTCCTAACTTCTCCAAATCTGCAGGGTAAGAACAACTTGTAACGACATCTTCGGGAAATGCTTTCTTGCAGAACAGTTTCCAACTCTCCTCTTCGCATAAGAGTGGTATCTCATAGAGTAGGTTTCTTTCACCTGGAAGCATGATAAAATTTCTTTTGCGAGTTGTGATAATGATTCTGCTTCCGTTGCAATTATCTGGCAAGGCTCTCATCAAATTTTCCAGTGCTTCTGTATGCCATATGTCGTCAATTACAAGCAAGTACTTCTGTCCTTCCAACACCTTACGAAGTTGTGTTTCCAACTCTTCCTCTGTCAAGTTGCCCATCATCTCCAAATTCTCTTTCGTGGGCATCCTAAAAGAATTTATAATTCTCCGCAGATCATCTCTGGGATGGTACTCTTGCGAGACACAAAGCCAAGCATGACAATCAAAATGCATAGTAACATCACTACGATTGTATACTTTCTGAGCAAGTGTAGTTTTACCTATTCCGCCCATTCCGATGATCGAAATCACACAACGTTGTGGCTCATCTTTGAGCAATTGTGCCACCAACATGTTGGTATCATCATCCAAACCAATAATAGGCTCTTTGACTTCATATGAACGGGATCGTCTCGGTGATCTCAAACGTCTATTTGCTCTGGTCATCCCTTCTTCTGTTAAATTAACATGTTTGATGCCATTGCGTTTGAGTATGTCCGAAATGCTATGAAGTCTGTTATTGATGTTACCAATCTCCTTTGCAATCTTGTATTGATCTATCCACTCTATGAAAACTGAGATGTACCTCTCAAAAAAGCCAGTGAATCCACTTCTCCTATCCCTTGCTAACTTGATTATGAATCTGTCAATTACATCTTCGGCATCGTAAGTTATGTCCCTGATATCAGACACCCAATTCCGCACGGTGTGATCAACGTCTTGTCTTGTGTCCGCATCCTTTAAGAAGCCCCTCATCCACTCTAGTTCCATTTTCAAACCCTCCATCTGATTGCTCACCTCGAGCAAGACACCGGCTTCTTGAATGAGCAATATACGGAGCCTTTCTAAGGCGAACGAGACAACGCCACTCGCCATCTTAGGCTTAGACTGGATTCTGTAACAAGGGAGAACAGTTTCAAGTGCTTTGCTTCTTCAACTTCAGGTTACTGTAAGGTTGGCTTCTCTCATATATATACACAGCCCAGGTTCACAGAAGCTGGTGGTTGATTGTAGAGAAACAAACAGAGATGGGGTTGTATGTAAATCTGTTATGATGTTTTGAGAGTTTGGCATCTTAGCAGAGATCTGTTCAAATACTTTTTATCAATCCAATAATAACATAAAAATAGAAAAATAAAGGGCAAATTACAGTTACCTACCTTGACGTATGTACAAATTGCAGTGACCTCCCTTCACTTATCGGAAACAGCAGTTATTGATCATCGTTCTCCATGGAACCAAGGTTCATCATCGTTCTCCATGGATCATTTCAGTGGAGCTGTTATTGATCTAAGGTTTAAGATTCTGATCCAAAGACATAAGAACTGTTGTTGATCTAAGGTTTCAGATTCCATCTTTTTCTTCTTTCCGTATGGTGAAACCAACCAGTGAGAGATTTTACCCCAAGTGATTGAATGATCAAGTGGGCCTATTGAGCTTCATGGATTGTTCTTTTTTGCTGCTCATCATTTTCGTCCCAATTCAGACGCTCATAAGGTCGAAGATTATCCACTTGAGCAAAAAGCGAACTTTGACGACGACGAAGAAGAATTCGAAGCTTGTTACTCTCTCCATTCAAAACAACCCAAAGACATTTGAAGAAACACTAACTATTACCGAGGAAGACGAGTGAGCTCAAAACCAAGTGCGATCTGAGAAGGCAGCAACGACCACTCCATATGCAGCTTAGATTTAGTCTTTAATATGGTTGAATCAATAATTTCCGTTTAATTTTAAACGGAGCCTTAAGAGAGGGAGGTGAGTGTGACTTCTCTTTAAACCTCTAGGGAGGTAACTGTTATTTTTCATAAGTGAAAGGTGGTAACCGTAATTTCTGCATTCCGTAAGGGAGGTAACTATAATTTACCCAAAAATAAATAAAATAAAAAAGGCTTGTTCAAAAAGTATAATGCAAGTGGGTGATCAATCATGGAGAGGTTTGGTATTGGCTATTGACCCTGGAAAGTCGGGATTACAGGCTGCTTTGTAGTCTATTGGTCCCAGCAGTTAGAAGTCTAAGCAAGCAGCGTTTTGAAAACCAAACTAGTTGGCCGAACGGTGAACCGGAAAGCTTAGTGGTTCAGTTTGATGCTTGGTGCATTTTGCTCACTAAACGAATGGGGACTAAATCAACCCAATTTGAACCAGGCAACTTGTTACTTATTTTTTTCAAATATTTTTCTCTTTAATTTGTTAACATACGTGACACTTCCAAATCGCCTCAGTTTGAACCGGATCGAACCAGACAGACCTCCCCCACTGATGTAATGTCTACTTCCTGCTTTAAGAACATGTCTTTGTTGCATCGCATGTTGTAATGTTTGTACCCTGGCATTGAAATGCTTGTACACCTGTTGTAGTGCATAAGAGTAAAAGCATTTGAACGCAAGGTACAAACATTACAACATGCATCAAACTTCATAGACCAGAGGAAATGCTCTCGGGCTATTAAATTTGCAAATCAGAGAGTTCCAAGTTGTGCAATTATTCGGAAAAATTGATTCTGCTATTTGGACCTTATCCTGGCAATCAAAGACGTGCCCTATTGAAAAGTACTTTCCAGTGAAACCTTATTTTTAAGTTAAAGTCTCTTCAATTTTTATTTTTTTTTAGAAAAAGAAAAATTATGATTCCCTCTAAAGAAATCAAATAAAGTAAGGATGAATTACGTTAACACCCCCTTGAGTTTGGCATAATGCAAATATGTACCCCTCAAACCTTGGCCATCACAAACAACTCCACTATATTATGAAACTATGTTACAACAAGCACTTTTCGTTTGTAATTGAAGGTTGTAGACGACCCGAATCACATACCTCGATGCGCACGAACCCGAATCTAGAGTTGAAAATCTCCATCGAACCAAAAAACGTCCCATGTCAGAATATGTGATTACTAGAACCACATATAATGAATCCACACTCAATCATATGGAACCCTAATAGCAAAACTAGATCTATATAGGAAGAAGAGATTAAGAAAAGAGAGAGTTCTTTAGGGGTGGATTACAAAAAACGTGAATATTAACCTATGGGTAGAGAAGAAGAGTCTTCTATATATAGAAGAATCAACTCAGATTCTTCTAGGACTCAATCTCTTAATTGAATTAGGAGAGAGTTATCCACATCCACACTTTTAACCAAGTATGGACGTCCCATTAAGTGGGGACTCAGGTCAAGCCAATTGGATCGACTCATCACTAAAATCCAACATCTCCCACTCGTCTATAGTAGGCGCGAAGTGTGCATCTCTCTCATATACATCTTAGCTTTCTATCACAGATGCTAATCATATAGGTCATTGAGCGTGCGACCGACGAGCACAAAAGTAACGGGCGAGCGACTCCATATCAAGTTCCATAAAACTAACATGGAGATACTCTCAAAAGTCTTGCCTATGTCCCAAACTCATTTGGTCACATCGGATTGAGTATTTCTAATCCCTCGTATGCATAAGCTCAGATCTCTATACTCAACCACTAGATTCATTTAATATGATCATTTAAAATAATTCATATAGTCTACATATATATATCGGATACATATAAGTAAAAGATGTAAAACATCACATGATAATTTTAAAACGTGAGCATATATATCTATGAATCGTATCCCCCTAAATGTGATGCCAAATAGTCTTCCTTAGGCCTCATGCCAATTAACTTCGCCTAACTGCTTTCCTAGACAAACCCCCATTAGACCGTATGATGCACGACCATAAGAAAGTAAGCTAGAGTAGCGATCATCAAATCTAACTTCAAAACATAATCAAAGGTAATAAAGGTATAAGTTGATCCACTCTAGGGTCATCTTGATCTCACACAGTAAGGAAATACGGATCCATTCACTTTCTGTCAAAGGAAACGTCGCTAATAGCACATATAGTATGCAACACATGCTACGGTGGACCTCTGGGCCCAGCCAAAAGTTACTCAAGCTCCGACATTGTACGGATCTTAGTTAGTTGCAATCTATGCGCCTAACTTGAGTTCCTTAATCCAAGTAACAACTCTCAGGAGCCTTGATTAAGGTCTCACATCCGACTTCTTTAGGTAATATTAGATTCCATAAGAAATTTCATCCTGGCTTTCCCAGAACGACATATAACTTATAGAATCCTCTAAATGCCCTCGATGACATAAGTCCTCTCAATGTCTCATCCTATTCTCAATGCATGCGTCAGGGTTGGTTGCTGTGTGAGAAACCGACCACTAGCCTTGTGACATATGGTATCTATATCCTCATAATATGGAGGTAATGTGTGTGTAAGGTATACATGAACTACACAATCTCATGCCTCATGAAAATATAAACTCTATTAAATTCTTATGCATGAAATATGGCGTAATATAAGATGTTTACATAACAAAATATAAATGAAACTGTACCACCTAACAAAAATCACAATCTAAGTAATTCCATCTCTCAGACATGAACCTTAAAAGCTTGTCTAGCTTTAGGTTCAGTCATGGGATTAGCTACCATCCACTGAGGGGATATGTGTAATGGACACGTCTCCATGTGCAACTCTGTCTTTGATGTAATGACAACGAATGTCAATGTGCTTCGTAAAGCCATGGTATTTGGGGTCCTTGGCGTAGGCCAATGATGCCATGCTATCATTATAGATGGGAATCGTCTCTACGCCAGCTCTGAACACTCCAAGATCTTGTAAATATCGCCTCAGCCATACGGTTTCCTGGACGACTGGACAACAAGCTATGTACTTTGACTCCATAGTGGACAACACGACGCAGACATGCTTCTTGCTACTCCAAGAGATGACCCCGCCACCCAGTAAGAATGTGTATCCTGATGTTGACTCTAGACCGTCTAGATCACTTGTCCAGTTTGCATCACAGTAGCCTTGTAACTGCAAATTTGTTCCCTAGAAGCAAAGCATGTAATATGTTGTCCCACATAGGTATCTAAGAATACGTTTCACTGCCTTCCAACGAGTCTTTCCTGGGTCACTCTGGTAACGGCTGACTAAACCAACCGCAAAACTAACATCAGGTCAAGTACACATCATAGCGTACATCAATGCCAAAGACCAAGATGCAATGAAGCACCCTTTTCGACAGGAGTGTCAATGGATTTAGCATCATGCATTCTGAAGCGCTCAAGTACCTTCCTTATGTAAGTCTCATGGGACAGACAAAAAGGCCTCTTAACGCGATTCCTATGAATCTTAACACCTAGCATGTAATCTGTTTCACCTGTATGCTTCATCTCAAAACAGAAGGAAAACCACTATTTAGTGGCGACAATCATCTCCTTGTCAATTCCCCGCTTTCAAAATGTCGTCAACATACAACAAGTTAAGGAATCTCCTACCATGATGTCTAACATACAGAGAGTGACCAATGATGTCATGTTATCACTATAGATGGGGACCATTTCTACGCTAGCTCTGAATACTCCAAGATCCTGTAAGTATCACCTCAACCATACGGCTTCCTGGACAGCTGGACAACAAGCTATTTTCTCTGACTACATATGGACAACACGACGCAGACTTGTTTCTTGCTACTCCAAGAGATGGGCCCGCCATCCAGCAAGAATGTATCCTGACATCGACTCTCGACCATCTAGATCATCTGTTCAGTCCGCATCACAGTAGCCTTGTAATTACAAATCTGCTACTTGGAAGCAAAGCATGTAATTTGTTGTCCCATGTAGGTATCTAAGAATACGTTCACTGCCTTCCAATAAGTCTTCCCTGGGTTAGTTTGGTAATGGCTGACCAAACCAACTGCGAAACTAATATCAAGTCGAGTACACACGATAGCGTACATCAGACTACCTGTAGCACTAGCATAAGGATCATGAGCCATCTGTTCCTTCTTTTCCTCTGTCTCTAGACAAAGACCAAGATGCAATGAAGCATCCTTTTCGACAGGAGTGTCAATGGATTTAGTATCATGCATTTTGAAGCGCTCAAGTACCTTCCTTATGTAAGTCTCATGTGACAGACAAAGAAGCCTCTTAGCGCGATTCCTATGAATCTTAACACCTAGCATGTAATCTGCTTCACCTGTATGCTTCAACTCAAAATAGAAGGAAAGCCACTCTTTAGTGGCGACAATCATCTCCTTGTCAATTCCCCGCTTTCAAAATGTCGTCAACATACAACAACAAGTTAAGGACCTCCTACCATGATGTCTAACATACACAAAATGGTCTTCCTCGATCATTATGAAGCCAAACTCTATAATGGCTCAATGGAATCGAAGATATCACTGTCTAGATGACTGTTTCAGGCTGTGTAAGGAGCGTTTGAGTCTGCAGACTCTGTGCTCATGCCCCTTAGCCACAAAACCCTCTGACTGATCCATATAGATTTCCTCATATAGTTCTTCATTGAGAAACACAGTTTTGACATCCATCTGGTAGAGCTCCAAATCAAGGTGTGCGATGATAGCTAGAATAAGATGAATGAAGGAAAATCTCATAACTAATGAGAACGTCTCCTCGTAGTCTATACCATCTCTTTGGGTATAACCTTTCAACATGAGATGGGCCTTGTATCTCTCAACACTTCCATCTGCTTTTCACTTGACCTTTAGAAACCACTTGTTTCCATTGGTCTTGCGTCTAGGGGGAGATCAACAAATTCCTAGACTTGGTTCTTCTCCATAGAAGTGATTTCATCTTGCATTGCATTTATCCACTTCTACAAAGCAAGTGATAATAACGCCTCCTAGTATGAACCAGGCTTATCATCATCGAGCGTAGTAGTCATGAATGATTCACCCTAAATCATAAAATGATGACGAAGAATCTATCCACGACTACTCATACGCACGGGATTGTTGGAATCCGTGTCCGTTGGGACTCTCCCATTGAGCGGTAATCCACTCCCACTGTCCACAACATTCGTAAAATCCGTAGGATCCTATCAAGAACCAATGTTCTTAGTGGTGTTTGGATATAGGGTGATCTCCGCTGATCCCAACTCCAGTTCATTCATCTTGGAGAGCTCCAGATTCATCCCTGATCTCTTTTTGCTTGGGAAAGATCCTCAATGAAATCCACATCGCATGACTCAATCTATGTTAGAACCCCATTGGTCCGTTCATGGACAAAGGCGTAGCCCTAGAGTACTCTGAGTATCTAAAAAAGATGCACTTAATGGCTCACTTTTCTAGCTTTCCTATCTGGTGGGAAGGCACATGAATATAATCTATAGATCCCCATGGCCTCATGCGGGTTAGGTCAGGCACTCTACCTGTCCACAACTGGTATGGTGTGATAGGAACTGAATTCGTAGGGACTCGATTTAAGATATAGGTTGCAATCATAAGTGTGTCTCCCAAAAAACAAATGGGTAGGGATGCATGCGCCATCATTGACCTCACCATGTCTAACAAAGTACGTTTCCTTCTCTCTGTTATACCATTTTGCTAAGGTGTGCCTGGGAACGTCAATTGTCTACGGATTCCTTTTTCTTCACATAACTTTATAAACATATCAGATAAATACTCACGTCCTTTATCGGTACGGAGACACTTTATGTGTCGATCCAATTGCTTCTTCCATAAAGTGTCTAAAGCACTCTAATGCTTCTGACTTGTGGGAAATCAAGTACACATAACTATATCATGTGTAACCATCAATGAATGTGATGAAATAGGACTCTTTGTGCCAGGTCCTAACATTAATTGGTCCACATATGTTAGAATAGACTAACTCTAAAGGAACGTTTTCTCTCACTGCCTTATCAAATGATTTTCTACATGACTTATTGGCCAAACAATTCTCACAAATGGGTTATTGAAACTTGGCAAGCGATTCTAGCAGACCTGCTTTAGCCAATCAGTTCATCCTCTCTATCCCTATATGTCTTAGTCTAGCATGCCATCTTAATGAATCAGAAATAATAACATTATCATTATGAGAATTTAAATCAGAAACCAAATTTGCATCACTTTAATTATCAATATCAAGTTTAAACAGACCATCAGAAATAAATCCCTTACCATATAAAACCGACTCTAAAGAAATGGAGACGCAGTCTCTACTAAAAATAACAGAATAACTTAGTCTATGCGTCTCTACTAGCTATAGTAGATCACTTTGCACATTTTTCTCTTTCCTCCATGCTTCCCTCTCTAGGGCACTCGGTACCTTTGCCTGCCTTACGCGCTTTCTCAACTGTTTCTCCCTGTTGGGGTTCCTTATCCTTGCGCTTGCGCCTAGATTTGATTGTCTTGTGCTTCGCCCATTCGGCTAAGAGCGTAGTGCTTTTAGACCTTGCGGTCTGACGCTCTACCTCGAGCTCAAGATGATATGAAAAATCGTTGAATGTTTTAATGCTCGCATTTTGCATTATTACGAGACTCATGTGATCCCACGAATCAGGTAGGGATATAAAGAAACAAGAATATGCTGCTCATCTGTCAAGCAATTCCCTGTGGCTGTCAGATCTCGTATCATAGACGACATCTTCCTAATATGCTCAACCATGCTCACGTTAGGAGCCATCTTGTAGGTCTCAAATTTCATCGTCAGTGCACATAATCTAGTAGCCGGGGTACTAGCGAATGTGAGTTTTAGTGCATTCCACATCTCAAGTGTAATCTTATAGGCCTCAAATTCGCCAATCAGATCATTGTACATACTACTTAACATAGTAAATCGTGCACAACGGTCCTTCTTGGCCCAAGCCTGATAGGCCTCTATGTGTCTATGATGCTTGAAAATGTTCCCCTCTTCAGGATTAACTAGGCTATGTTATAAAGTCTCCAGGGCCTCAGAATCATCGATGAGATATTAGATCTTCCTATGCCATATGTCATAGTTTTTACCATCCAATTTCTCACCCTTGTTTAGGTCAGCTACTATTCTTTTAGCGGCCATATCACTACAATTAAAGTGCACATATAATTAGCATCTCATATACACACATTGTTGATTTTTTGCATCATTATCTAGGACTAAACAATAATATTAATATTTTATTTATTAGATCAAAAATACACTAGACCGTAGGTCATAATACATAATCATCACTAATACAATAAAATTTTAATACTATTTTTGATCCATATTATGCAATAACCAATCTAGAAAATAAAATAATTTCAACTAGGATATAATTTACATGTTAACCTCATATAATCATGCAAATAAAGTAATTTTAAATCATAATATTATTACACGTTTAACCTCATTTAATCATGCAAATAAAATAATCTTAAATCATGATATTATTTAGATGTTAACCTTATACAGTCATGCAAATAAAATAATCTTAAACATGATATTATTCACATGTTAATAAAATAATCTTAAATCATGCTTCAAAAATCTAACATATCAATTAAAATGCAAAATAATTTTTTTCTTTGAAAAAATAATTAATTTAAAGGTCTGACCGGGGCACGTGCGGCAACCTAGCACATCAGCCGCATACTTGGGTTGGGGGGGGGGGGGGGGGGTGGGGGCGCGGCCGCCCCCCCCCCCCCCCCCCCCCCCCCCCCCCCCCCCCCCCCCCCCCGGCGCTGCAGCCCAACGCAATAGCCCAACGCAATAGCCCAGAAGCAAAGGGTGCATGCGCTGCAACCCAACACCATTGCCCAGAAGCAAGGGGCGCATGAGGCAGTCCAGAAGCAAGAGGTATGCGCGCAACATCCCAGAAGCAAGGGGCATGCGCGTGGTAGACAAGAAGCAAGGGGTGCGAGCAGTAGCCCAACGCCTGGGGCACTCGCAGCAATGTAGAGCTTGGGGCGAGTGCGCGGTAGCCCAAAATCAAGGGGCACACGCACAGTAGCCCAGAGCCTGGGCGTGAGTAGCAGCCCAACGCAACAGGCGTGAGACAGTTTTCTACAGAAATAGTAAAATTGGTTGTCTATCAAATGAGGTTTCTCAACTTACCTCAATCCAACGAAGACGTATCACAGTAGCTTTGATATCAATGAAGGTTGAAGATGACCTGAATCACGTACCTCGATGCACATGAACCCGAATCTTCAACAGAAAATCTATAACGAACTGGAAAATGTCCCACATCGGAATATGTGATTACTAGAACCACATACAATGAATCCACACTCGATCAACCTGGGCTTTGGGTGGAACCGTTATATCAAAACTAGTTCTCTATAGGAAGAAGAGATGAAGAGAAGAGAGAGTTCTCTAGGGGTGGATTCCAAAAACATGACTACCTATGGGTAGGGAGGAGGAGTCTTCGATAGAGGACTCAACTCAACTCCACCTAGGACTCATTCTTCTAACTGAATTAGGAGAGAGGTATCTACATCCGCACTTCTAACTAAGTATGGACGCCCCATTAAGTGGGACCCGGGTAGGCCCAAATGGATTGGGCCAATCGGGTCGATCCATCACTAAAATCTAAGAGTAATCGCCAATAAAATAAAGTAATGGAATATTTTCTTGTTGCTTATATCAGCATATGTTAGGGATGAAAATGCCTTTATATACACCTTGCTTAATAAACTTAAGAACAAAACCGATGCTTTCATGGAAGAAGAAGCTTCGTAACATAGAGAATTGTGAAAACTCCGACTCTCTTATTATTATGGGACAAACTATTTATTTGATTTTTTTTAATCTTTTTAGCGTACTTAAACTTAACAATTGACAGAAGGGTATTACTGTTAAACGATCAATTTATGTTATAGATAGGTAGCCCATTAAGGGTATTGGGTGTGATGGCCAAGATTTGAGGGGTACTTGTTGCCATTATGCCAATCCTAAGAGGTTGTCAATGTAGTTTATTCATAAATTAAATATGGGATGATCAAATGGAATTAATGATTTCATTACTTCTCAAAACACAAGTGAAATTTTTAAAAAATTATGAAATTCAGTTGATCCAAATTCAGTCAGTTGAATTTGTTGATCGGGAACAAGCAATAATAATAAACATAGTAAAAACGAAGATCAAACAATGCACACAAATATATGTGGTTCGGCAAAGCCTATGTCCATGGGAGAGAAAAACTTTCCATTATGTCAAAACGAATTAGGGTTACAACTTATACTCTTACCCGATATATAGGAAAAATCTCCAATATACCCTTACCATACTGTAAGGTCTCAAAAATATTAAAATACGAATTCCTTTAATAAAAAAGGCAGGATGGTAATTTAATAGGGTTATAACATGAACCATGGACTCAACCACTTCTAATTTGATTGGGTTTCGAATCACACTACGGTCTAGGTTGATCTTAGTTCTCATTAACTAAACCCAAGCTAGTAGGATTAGGTTAGGTTGCACCAATGATTAGGGTTAGGACTTAACCTAGTAGTTTAATGAGTATAAGTACTCATTAATACACTAGAAACCCATAGAATTTTGTGCGAAACCCTAGGAGCGTCTTGGAGGAGATCAAAACCAATCAAGGACGTGAAGGAAGAACCAGCAAAAGGATTTTGCAGCATAATTGTGAGTTCCTCTTCAAATTCCTTGGTTATTTAGGCCAAGACTCATGTTTTAGCATGGTTAATAGTTGAATTAACATTTCATTCATCTTTTCTATCTATGTAAACCTAATCTGAATAATTAAAGAAAGTTGATAAATCCATTAGATCAAGCAAGGCAGAACTGTAAAGTAGGGTGATTGTCACGCCCCAGATCCCGTAACCCGAATCCCTAGGTGTGATGGCACGGATCTCGAGGTGAGACCTTCGGGATCCATTTCTGGACCGCGGATTGACAACATCAAAACCAAGATAAGGATGGAATAAAAGACTGATTTTTATTCATCGCACAGAGTAGCGGTAGCAAAGTACAACATGAACTCAAATAAGATCTAAACTAACGGCTTCAGAAGAGCCTTATTACATCACAATTGTTATAACCCAAGTTTGTACAGAAATAAATAAAAGAAAAGAACAATAAGTAAATCATGATGAACTGTAAATGTCCATCATCAATATCGTCCTACAACATGAAAGTTGCTTGAGTTTTGAATACTCAGCAAGCATGATCCAGTCATCAATTCATACATCATATATGACGAAATCCAGATTAAACGGTAATACAACAGGAATCTATAGCATGTAATATGGCATGAGTATGATGCAAGAATGAACACTCAGATGGCCTAATCTATGCTCAATCAAGAAATGCAATGTGTTGTGGTTTATGCATATGTTTATATAATATGTTAAGTGTCCCTCATTGCAGCTTCACCACAGTTTCGGGATTTATGTCCCAGGAACATCCGGCTGTCCCGTCTCCGATCCGGGCGCTAACCCATGGTTCGAAACCTACCATATGCTGATTTTAGAGTGTGCAATACTCAAAGTCTAGTTGACCTTATGAACCAACTATGATTCATAACTTATTCTGTAGGACTTTCAACCTACGGGACTAGGCGACCATGTCTTTCCCACCAACCGGGCACACTTAGCATTTCACATGAACATAGTATGAATGCACTCTCCTATGAAATATGGATGATAGATCCCCTTAGAATCTATTCACGCGCCCATAAACGTGAATAATCCATTGAGACCCATCCTACACATTCCTATGATGACAAAACATAATCATACAAATTAGTCTCTACATCTATCCTTACCTAAGTGTAGACCAAACTGAGGAGTGTGTCTAATTGGTTGCTCATGCTAAGGGCAACATGTAGGTTACAGTCATTGTAGGTACTCGACCCTACACCCCACTTGATCCCATCAATAAGCACTAGTAAGCCCAAACCAAAAGACATCCAAACCCTCTCCCAATCTCACACTAGGTCTCTATCTTTGTGCATTTGCGCTCGATCGCATTCTGCTGCGCTCGATCGTAAAGTTACAGACAGTGACACAAATGTCA
>JAUPMG010000009.1:10598978-10610955 GCA_031762675.1 Pachysandra terminalis
TATTTATATTAAATATGTTTTAAGATATATTTAAATCGACGGGTCAATCAAAATCCGACCTGTTTATTTCCTGGTTGAAAACACTTAACCCAAATACGACCCGCGAGTTGAAAACTTAAGGGTAATTTAAGCTTTAGTGACTCCAAATGTAAGCATTTAATAATCAGATACCTCTTTTATAAAATTTAAAATATACTGATCATTTTGAAAAATATTTAATTTTGAGTGATATTTCAGGTCACTGGACCAAGTGCCTCTTAAAACATTGATGTCATTTGGAGCCAGCAAACCCTGGAAATCAAAATTTTAAGGGGCATTTGTGTCCAGTCACTTGAAATATCACTCAAAATTAAATATTTTACAAAACAAGCACTATTTTTAAATTTTACAAAAGAGATCCCTAACTATTAAATAATTATTTTTACTGTCACCAAACCTTAAATCTCCCAAAACTAACTTAAATCCCCTTTAAAACTCAGGCAGGCTCGGGAGGACTAGTAGTCCGATTTGGAAATTGCCAGCTCAATTAGGAGGGGCAGAGTTAAGATTGTCTAGAGAACCAAGAGCTTTGATTTGTTAATATTGGTGATGACGGGTTTGTAAAAGACAAATTATATTAGAATAAAAGAACAACTAATACATATGAACCAATACAACCGTCTTCCCAGACAAACAGGTAGGGAAAGCCTGTCTTAAGACAGCCTAAACTGTCACGCAACCGTTCTGTCAAGAGCGTTCCTTCTCAAACGTTACTGATAAGTTTGTAACACGTGTACTTTTGGACCTATTTCTGTTATTTGTTAGTCTTAAAGATATGTTAATGTGAATGAATTAATGCAATTGTACTGTTTTACAGGTCTAAGGATGATGAGGAGAATATGGGCTTAAACCAAGCCACTAAAGCTTCAAGTGGATTAAGCTTCAAGGCGCGTAAGAGGAGTTGATCAAAGCCCAATTACACCTTGAAGCCCAAGGAGGAAACCCATGGAGAAAGACCAAGTGAAGCCCAAAATATCAAGTCCAAACTCAGCCCAGAAGAAAGCCTAGTTACACAGTGCGATCGAGCGCAGATATGAGATCGATCGCAGGGTCGGTGCGATCGATCGCACGCAGAATTTCAGCAGCAGATCCGTGTTCGATTAGAAGTGGAGTTTGCACGAGATAGGATTCCTACTTCTGTTATATAACTTTGAAATGGAGAAACTGATAATATAAGATTTCGAATAGGATAGAGGAATAAGGAGAGTTAATTAGTAAATTAGTTAGGAATTTAATTAGAGTTCGAATTGTTCTTCGCGTTCTTGCTGTTTTTGGCGTTTTGGAGCTTCAGACGTATATAACCAGCTAAGTTCCTGTGAAGTATTGATGTAAACTCTAACCTTCTTTTTTATGGTTTAATCTCATGATTATTTAGGTTTTTAATTTATGTGTTTGCAGTTGCATAGTTAAGAAGATTATTAGAATCAGATTTAACGTTTATAATTGATTTTAATAGAACATACTAGTCAATGTTTTGTTAGGATTGAACCCAAAGTATTCCTATTTTCTGTGATTATAAGAATATTGATTATGCAACCGTGCTTATTGGCATTGTGAGTAACATGGGTTAGATAGGCCATGCCTAGGGAAGACGGGTTGTACTGCAAATTAGTTAGTTAGTGTAGGCGGACAGTCCGTGCCAACCAAAGGTGGGTTATGCCAGCCCCTTATGATAATGCAATTCCTATTTTAGAGAGTTTTATAGTTTATGCCTAGAGAAGACAGGTTGTTTTGCAAACCGTAGCTTAGAGTAGTGTGGTGCATACAATTTGTGCCTATCGAAGATAGATTATGCTTATTCTTTAATATGAACCTTTTTGGGACATTATGTGTGCTTGTAGCCACACAAGTATGTTTCAGACAATAAATTAATTCCTAGATTTCATAAGATTACCATAATCAAAGGGTTAGAGAGATCATCAATACTTTACACTTTTTATCCTGTTAATTTAGATTCCTTCAATTTAGTTTTTAGAATTAATCACAAAATTCTTTTTATTTGTCTAATTAATTTAATTAGGATTAATCTGGTAAAATTTCGTAATTATTAAACCCCATCAGTCCTTGAGGTTCGACACCCTCAAAATAGCCCTATCCTATAAGGATTCCTCCTATTGCGAGTGGTTAATATAATTGACACATCAGTTACCTGTGAATAAGACAAAGAGAAGAGACAAGGGAAAAAGAGAATGTTGCAATAACTGAAAGGTCAATTCGAATGCATATCTCAGAGCAAGAAAACCTCAAGGAATTCAAATGACTGACTATCCCCTTTCTCTCTCAGAGCCTAAACTCACTGTTGTCTTCTACCTCTGAAATTCTCAAATTTTTCAAGTTCAGATTCTTCAGATCCCCTTTAATGGAGGAAATATTCAGCTATTTATAGGGAATTTAGCCTCTTAAAAGAGGCCAAATGCTACTCAGCCAAGTGTCGAGAGAGGAGCTTATAAATATCCCTATGCATAAAACATATCTTAAATCCCACGTGTATTTCACCACACTTAAGTAAGTTCCAACGAAAAGGATGAGTCACTTCGAATCTTCAAAACATGCTCTATGATAGGTTGCCTCAAACCTTAAGGAACACGTGTTGAATGAAACGTATTTCATGCAATATAAATCTAAAGCAACGTCGCCATTCTTGCCGCCATTCGAGATAAAACAAAACCCCATTTAAATAAGCCATACAACAGATATTATAAGTAACTGAGGTTTTATCACGCGCTGTCCATTCTGAGAATCCGTCTCAATCAACTTTAAGAAGTTACTTCAATGTCATAAATATCTTTTTGAATTCGTATATTTCGAAGGAACTCCCTTTGGCGGCTATCTTCCTTCGAAGGAAATAAAAAATAACTGTATACTTACAAGGCTCAAAGGAAAGACAAAGAGCAAATTCTTGAGGACATTAAGCTCACCATTAGGCAGTGTGTCACTACAAGGAAGTGGGCGGTTCATGATACTACTGCTAACAGATCCTTCTGTTATAATTGGAGTTTTCATCTCAATTTTGTCCAATGAGCTTTGGGTAGAGCTATTGTAACTTGATTATACTGGTCCTTCTCACCTAGGGTGGGGTACTTGATGGGCTTCTGCTCACATTTTGTATAGTTTTCATTTCACTTTATAAAACTTACCTTCCAAAAAAAAGGTGACCAATGTATTCTTGAATTACCCATATAAAGGACTCAAAGTTGAGTTTCTCACCAGGGAACTCATTTTCATGATTAATAGTCCCTGTGAAAAGGAGTTTATTTTGAAATCCCTTAAGGTTCATAATTATAGTAATCAATTCGAGTGCCTTCTACTTGAATGAAATCAGAAGTAAATATGTTTCCCTTGTAAATTCCTTCAAAGTGAAGTGAGAGGATGTTCTCAAAGTCCGTAAGAAACCTATCTTCAGGAAATACTTCTGAAGATGGCATACCTTCGAGTTCTAAAGCTCTTTCCACGAAGGATTTGCTTCTAAAAGTGAAATATATCCAATGTATAACTCAAAGTCAATTCATAAGAATGAATAAGAGCGACTTCGAGTCCTAGTTTGTAATTCGGATGCATAAAATAGTGCATTCGAAGGAGTAAACCCAAATCTGTGTCATTCGAGGAGGACGGAATCCTTAGTCTTTTTTAGGGTGACAGACCCTTTAACGAATTGACCATCTCAAGGTGGTTGGCCTCGAATTCGCCTTAGGAGGAAGAAGTATTCCTCATTCGCATTCACTTTTGGCAGGAAGGAACCTACCTCCTTCGAATTCACCATTTGGAGGTGGTTAGCCTTCGACTTTGCCTTCGAATCTCCTTTGAATTGACCATCTGGATGTGGTCAGCCTTCAAGTTAGCCTTTGAATCTGCTTTAGCAGAAGAAAATAAACTTGTTTTGTAATTCTTTCGAGACGAAACATAATAAATGCTCCTTCGAAGTCTATGGATATTATCCTAGAACAACTTCTAAGTTTAGAAAGCATAAAAAGTTCCTTCGAAGATCTTTCTACAAGTAAAGTACATTTAAAACATAAAGGTAATGTAATAAAAACAGACAAAGTCTATTATAGAGAATGAGTATATGTGACTTCGAGGTTTTATTTGAAAATTCATGTATATGAGCAGTCCATTAGGAGTAACATACCCTTGTATATGTCCTTCGAGTGCTCAGAAGGCAGTGTGCCATAAGAACACAAGTCCTTGTCCTTTTAAAAATTTCAAGAAAAAAGATTGCTTGTGTTTGTCAAGTTTGGGACACGTGGTGTTCTCCCATAAGCTGGAGTGGACACGTGACGTTCCCTCATAAGCTAGAATTCAAAAAAAATTGCTTATCCAATAAGCTTTCCTTTTTGATAATAAGGGCAGTCAAATATTTCTAAACTGGTTCAAATATCACATTTTTACTAAACGGTATAGTCACTGTATAGCAGTGGTTGACAGCTGGCACGTGAGAGGCGGATGCTTTGCAATTACAGTTTTATTTGAATGATTCAGTGGGTACTCCACTTTACAGTACTCGGGAGTTGTGCACACGCGCTTTTAAGATAGCGCCACGTATCTACGGATCACCAGCATGATTGATTTGTTGATGAGCGACTGTAAATACAAGAATCGGAACTTTTTGTATTTTATTGGCAAAGTTGTTATGTTTGTATTTTATTGGCAAAGTTGTTATGTTGTAAATGGATATAGAATGCATAAATAAAACTTCACTATTTCTGTAGGGTGTCTTTTTTTTCTTTTTCTTTTTCTTTTTTTATTTCAACTAATGTCAGGCCATACCTATCTCGAGTCACCCACACATGCATCAGCTGACACAAACTAACTCGGCTTTAAACAGATTTGGAATCATATTGCATTACATAGGATTGAAGTTTCAAAGTTTTCTATACTAAAGAGCCTCCAAAGTTGTATACTCTTCGTTCAGATTGGTAGTTTTCAGGTTAAGCCCTGGGATTTGACTGCAGACTTGAACAGCCACCTCTCAGATGCTTTATGTTCAAACATTTCATTCTGGACAAATAAGTGGGATCTATCGTTGTAAAATTATGCTCAATTTCATTGGCAATTCCGGGAAGAATCTGTACCAATCAAATCTTTCTACGAAGCTTGTTACATGTTAATGTAATGGATGAATCAGTTTATTTTGACTTAAAATTTTCATGAGGGTAAGAGGAGCATTCCACAGAGAAAGAGAATCACCTTTGCTTTTCTTTACCAGTAATCCCCACAAGAACATTTTCCATCCTTGAAATGATGAAACCTCTTGTTGTCTCTCACAATAATCTCTCGCTCGACTCTTTTCGACAGGATCTTTATGAAATTGTGGCAGTCCCCACAAATCCATAGGTTCTTGATGATTCTCGGAGTAGTCCCAGGTGTTGTACTGATAAGCCCATAAGCAATAGCCAACCGCTCGCTATGGTAAAGTAAGGCCTTCTCTTTAGTTTCTTGATCAATATCATGAAGCACATACTTTGTTCTTCTCAGTGTTCAAACTCATTTGGTTCTTTAGCCTCTTTCTATTACTCAAATTTAATCTTGAAGGTGACCTGGGGTGACCAACCTCAGCCAACATCTCTTTCACTCCAGTAATGGAGTACTTCCGTAAAGTCTCACGTATAATGGAACTAGGTTCCATTGGCATCTTAGCAATGAACTCCTCGGCTTCATCGACCTTTTGCGATCTTCCAAGAAGATCAATAATGCCCACATAATGCTCCTCGGAAGGAACAATCCCATAAAATTTATTCATTGATTCAAAATGTGCTAGTCCTTCCTCCACTGCTCCTATGCTTCCACAAGCCTTTAGAACTCCTGTGAAAGTACACCCATCTGGACATACTCCATTAGTTTTCATCTGGGTATAGATTCCAAGTGCTTGTTCTCATTGTCCATTTTCTACCAAACCCATCAAAATCTTATTCCAAGAATCCAAATTCCTTTCAGGCATTTCTTCAAAAACTTTGTGGGCACTTACTATACTACCCAATTCACAATACATCTCGACCAATTTGTTGAAAACCACAACTCCATGCTTAGATGGAGATCTCAGTAAATAATCATGTACCTTTTTCCCTGCTTCCAACATCTTTACATCCATACAACCTTGCAGCAGTTTAACAAGGCTTTTTGAGTCAACAGAAACCCCTTGTCTGTCTATATGGTGCAGGAGTTCAAGAGCTTCTTCTATTCTCCCTTCTTTGCACAATTTTTTAAAATCTGATCTTAGATGATTCCCTTGTCGCCCAAACGCGAGTTCTCGATCAGAGACGCTTGAAAAAGTAACGGAACCATCCTTCTTTTTCTTCCAAGAAACTTTTCCTCGAAAACCATCAGAAAAACCAATTGATTTTATTTTGGGAAGGGCGAAGCCCCAAGACTTTGCCTTCTCAAATGTCGGTAAGTTCGAACTTCTTAGCTTCGGCATTAAATCGAAGTTCCCAAAACTAGCCGTTGCAATCCCTTGAGCCATTATTAGATGAGATTATGGAAGAGAAACTTGAGACTTCGTTTTCAACTTACAATGCTTTTATCGTTCCTAATAATACTGCACATAAAAATAATTTTATCCAAACGAGAGAGGTTTACTTCAGAAAAAATGAGAGGAAGGTTTACTGGGATCTGTGGTAAACGTCGGATGTCACTAGGTCTTCGGATCAAGGTGTGTGAGTTATTTAATTTTTTCAAAAGCTTAATTTTTTCAAAAGCTTTTGACAATAAAAAACAGGAGAAGAAGGGTACGTAGAAGCTGTTGGAGGGTGATTAAAAAGGGAAAATTACCTATAAGTGTCTCATTATTTAACAAATAAGTTTCTGCTATTTAAAAGATTGGTAATTTCGTCATATTATCTGATTTAACACTCTCACTAAAGATGTTAAATTTCTATTTGCAAAGATTAAATATCCTTATTTTATTGTTTAAATAACAAATGAGATTTTTTGACAAATAAATCTCATCTTTTAAAAAGAAAAAGACAAAAAAGTCCAATAAAATCTAATCTCTCCTCTCTCTCTCTCTAATAAAAAAAAACAATTGATTTTAGACATAGAGCAAGCAAAAATTATGTCACTTGTT
The DNA here is from genome assembly GCA_031762675.1 of Pachysandra terminalis. NCBI lineage: Eukaryota > Viridiplantae > Streptophyta > Magnoliopsida > Buxales > Buxaceae > Pachysandra > Pachysandra terminalis. Next base: position 10,606,078 of record JAUPMG010000009.1, read on the forward strand.
TTCCTTTCTTTTTTCTTTTTTTTTTTTCAAGCTATATTCTAATTATTATAATTTAAGACACATAAGATAAACAAATGTCTAATATTCTAAATTGAGAGTGATGGACAAAGATATGGTCTATACTTTGCAATAATCTCACTAAGCTATCGGCTACATGAGTCGCATTTTACACCAAGCAAACTAGATGGTCTCTGATCATGTAATAATCCAAGCTGCCAACGGTTCGGTTTAGTGTTCAAACCTAAACCAAACTGATTTTTAAGTAATCAAACCGAAATCTAAACAAAAAACCAAACCAATTATTTTGACCAATCCGTAAAACGAACCGAAATAACCGAAAACCAAACATAATCCGGGGTTTAGCTTGGCAATGGCGGCAAAGTTTGAATCGTGAATTGAATGGGAAATACTCAGACTGTTGGAGTTCGGCGAAGAACGCCAATGGCGTCTTCTCTGTGACGTATTAATCTCTTTCTCCCATCTTTGTTATTGCTTTTATGGGATTTTCAAGCTAAAAACCATCTTCCCAGAATCTGTTTTCCTCTCAGTAACATGGTTCTAGTTACTGTAATTCCAGTCTACTCGAAAAACAGAGTCCTTAAAGAAGAAGATGGGAAATGGCCTTTAGTCCTTATCTTCTGGTGGGTTTTCTCCTGCATTCTCAATTCCTTTTCTGTGCCTATTTAACTTCTCACCCATTTGAAATACGTAGAATTTCCTAAAATGTTTCTACCAGAACAAGAAGCCAATGTTGCAGATTTCGCTTCCTTTCCCTTGACCTTACTGATCTGTTTCAATTCTGCCAAGAAACCTCAAGAACTTGAACACCCACTTCTTCAAAAAGGGAATAATGAAGTTGCAGGAGAAGAACAAGCTTTTGCAAACTCTGGGGTCATTAGCAAACTCACACTTGTGAATGAGAGGATGAATTCAGATGTCTGCTGCAGGGGTGAGTGAGGAATAAGATGGTGGAGGAGGCTGGGGGTATTGGCCTTGCTCTGTGGTGAGGTGAGATTAGAGAACAGAGAGATAGAGGGACGGTGGTGTTCTGGTTTTGGGGTTCTGCAGATCTGGTTTGAATTCGGTATGCGGTTGGGTTGAACTGGTTTTCAGGTAGTCGTCGCAATGGAGAAAATGAAAGATGTTTTCAGATGCGATGGTGTTAAAGCCGTGAGGTTGGGCACGGTCTGTGTGAGGTTGGGTTTGAGAGGGGTTTGCAGAAGTTGGTATGGGGTTGAGATGCTTGAAGGTGTAGTTGATGGATGTAGGGGCGAGATGGATTGACATTCTGCATATTAGAGATGGGAGGAGTTGCAGACGGTGGTGGAGGAAAGAGAACAGAGGTGGGTTGCTTCGTTTTGGGAAGAAGAAGAGATGGTGATAAAAAAAGATTGCTTAGGTTAGGATTTAGAATTGCCCTTTAGGTTTAGTTATTTAGATTTAGTTCGGTTTAGGTGAGTTCGGTTAATTCGATTCGGTTTTCGGTTCGTTTATAAAGGACTAAATCATATATCGAACCAACTTAATTCGGTTTTGTATTTTTTAAACTAGAATTACAAATAACCGAACCAACTTAAATCGGTTTTGTATTTTTTAAACTAGAATTACAAATAACCAAACCAAACCAATTTTTTTCGGTTTGGTTCATTCCATTTTCGGTTTCAACCGAACCAATTGACACCCGATTATTGTGTAATTAACTAAAATATATGGAGTAATTTAAAATTTAAATAAATTAGCTATTATGTTTGACTTTGATTTGTTGTGATTGGTGGGTGGTATTGTAGGGAACTAAGTGCATTACACACAATTAAAACTCTTATAAGTTATAATGTATGGCTAGGATTTTGTAGGAAATTCTTAGTCTAATCTAATGGCTGAAAATTAATAGAAATAATATTAGTTCTATTTATGTTAGGATTCAATAATTAAAAAGGAAATTAATATTAGATCAACTAAAACAAGAATTTAATGGTTAGACTTAACTAATCTAATCTAAGTGTTAAGAATTAATACTAAATCAAAACTAATAAGGACTCCTAATCTAATGAAAATTAAGAACTAAATATTATAAAACAATAAGACTTGGAGGTATGGATCATATTCCAAGAGAAGAGAATGGAGAGAAGAAGAGTATAGCAACTAGAGAGAAGTTCACAGGCTGGAGATTGAAGAATTGCAAAAGATTCAGACTTTGAAGAAGAAGAAGGTGTTCTACTCAACACTGTCAATAATTCGAGGTGAGTACTCAAACAAACTCTATTTTCGATATGAACTAGGTATATATGTCATATTCCATGTGTAGTAACCTAGACTCTTTATTAGAAGGTTTCTTAATTATATTAATTTAGGATTAATTAATATTACATGTTATTGTGCACCTAACCATATGCTTGCAGATTTATATTAGTATATGCGTTATTTTAATAATTAATGTTATTATGTTGGGGTCTTAGTGTAATTATTATCTAAATGGAGTAATTTAAGTTATTTAAGATATTTTCTTTCAATCCCATACCTACTAGGCTACGTGGGATTTGAGTTAGATTAGCTTGAGGAGAGAGAAAGGAAGTTGATAAATATCCTTCCTATCTCATCCCAAGCATAGGTTGTTGGATTCAAATATAAGAATTGAGAGAGAGAAAGGAGAACAAAGGAAAATGGTTTAGATTTGAAACTAAACCCTAGATCCCTTGTTGTAGTGCCAAAGTAAGAGAGCAAAGGAAGAAGAAGGAAGAGAGGAAGAAAAGAAGACCTTGAGTGTATAGTCCTTCTATGAGTTCATGTGATCATATTCATGTTCTTGAGTGTTTGCATTGTGTTTGATGATTTAATTGAATGAAAACATGTTTAATATGTCAGAAATAAGTTTGATTGTGTTTTAACATATTTAGCAAGAAAACCCATTGATTAGAGATCCAAAGAATTGATTAAAATTGAATTGGGAATCAAAAGGAAGAAATTTCCAAGATCTGGAAATTCTCAAAATTCCACCAATTCGACAACCTTCGGTACACTGGCAAGGGTACTGACCAGCCACTACAAAACTGATTGGCTTTCCCGGCAATATTTAACGGCGGTCTCTAAATGACAACCGTCCAATTTAGTTATCTCGACAGTTTAAAAAGATCGCTGACAATTAAACCTATCTCGACGGTCTTTAGATCGCTTGCCGAGAAATATTAACTATTAACAGCGGTCCATGTTAGACCACCGAGTTAGGTTGAATATTTGTCGGCGGTCATTTAAAGACAGCTGAGTAAATTTAGTATTGGTCGACAGTTTTTTAAAGACCGCTGACAAATGGTTTTATTATCACCCCGAGAAAACCCTTTCTCTTTACGCAAAATTTCTCTCCTGCATGAAAACCCTTTCTCTTCTACCCCTCTCCCTCTCGCTCGGTGATTTGCCTCTCCCTATTGCTCGTCGTCAACTGCTCACCGTCAATCAGATGCCATACTTGCACGCTCTCTTATTTTTTCTGTCCCTCTTACTCGCCGTCAACTGCTCGTCGTCAGTCACTCGCCGTGATTTGTTTGCCGTCCAACGATTTCTCCTCTTGTTGGCCACCCACTCATGAAGCTTCCTAATCAAGGTTAGTTTCGTTTGCCTCTTTTTACGTTACCAATGGAATGTGTTTAATTGGATGTACATTTTAGACTTTCCACCTCAACACGACATTGTCAACCCCTTTTTCTAAACCCTCACTCTTTAATTCCCATTTGTGATTAATTTGAAGAAAAAGTTCCACAACATATGTTTGATGGCTGGCTGGCAAAGAAACGTGTATTTGAAAATCCTTTGTCGTATTTGAAACCAAGATTTTATGGCATTTAATAGGTGTTGTTCTTCTTCTACTATTCCATGTGCCTTATAGGTAAGAACGCATTATTATTGACTTGTACCTGTCTCTTATTTAGTAGCCGAAATCCTTTATTAAAAAGAAAGCCAAAAGCATAGTGTTAAGTATCGGCTGATCTCAAGTCCAATTGGCCGATATCACTCGAGATCGGCTCAGAATGAGTCATGATCCCAAGCCAATCCTAAAAATATCTAAAGTTCTTTGACTCGGTGGGTCAAATCGGACAATCCAATAAGGATCATTCAACACCCCTAAAAAATTTATGATTTTTTTGAAAAAAAAAAATAAAAAATTGAGTGATGATTGGATCTGCCGCTTATGGCCTAGAGTGACAAGGACATCTTAATGAGAAGTTGTTGATAAATGAGTAGATGTGGTATGTTTAGTAACTAAAAGGACCCCGCTAAGTGCTTATTTTATCTTATAGTTTATTAAAGCACTTTTTTTAAAATTAAAAATGTGTTTGGTAACACCTAATGAGTAAGTACATTTAGTCCACCTTAATTTGCCTGCGATACAAGTCTTTCCAAAATATTAAGTGCGGCAAGAGTATAATAGGTTTTCTAAGGAAAGATGTTTGGTCTAATGCAAACAATTAGAGTGGTCTTCCTGATCAAGCCTTCTATTTGGTTTAGGTAACAATCATTAGTTTATATAATTTGTTTTCTAGGGTTAAATATTTTTCTACTAATTTAAATGGTCTCCTCCTTTAAAACCATTATCGACTGTTTTTATTAAGACCACTGATATTTAGTTGTGTAATTTGTTATATATTATTGTGAATTATTAGAAGTGCGTGTATGCCTTGAAAAATAAAGATACGAGGGTGTTGGTGGAATTATTTGGTATATATGGAGTGTTTAATGCATTGCCTGTTTGAAAGGTTATATGTGTGATTTGTTCTTCATTTTACTTACTATGGATACATTGCATCTTCATTAAGGGGATTGCGATTTTTCATAGGATATAAATATGAAGATGCATTATCACACATATAACATTTTGGATTATCCCAG
>JAUPMG010000009.1:10638442-10659760 GCA_031762675.1 Pachysandra terminalis
TAAACACAACAGATAAGCAGAAAGAACCCACCTCCACAATCCCACTCTCCACCTTATCAATATCCCACATGATCAATGTACCACTCGAAGTGCCTAAAGAAAGAAGACACACCCATTTCCTATTTCGAGTGCCCCACAACTTCCGCATCAAACCCCTTCCTATTGAATGTTTCTTAGTTTCCTGAATAACCATCACCCAAGGCTTAACTTTTCTGCATAATTCTTTAATAGCCCTCTTCTTACCTTCCCCTCCCAAACCTCTAATATTCCAACTTACTATCTTCATCAAGCACCGAGAGATGAACCCCCTGACACTTTGGACTTACTACCCCTCCTAAGATAATGGAGATTCCATTCAAGATTACGAAGTTCTCTAGCCATGGGAGAAGAGCTCCTAGGATGACTCCCTCGACTAATCCTAATACGAGACACCACTTTAGACATATCAATCGAAACCCCATTCGAATCTGTAGCTTCCAGTCTGAAAAGATTAGCGATATCCTTCACCTCCATCCAATCATCAACACAAGGTTCATTAAAACATTGCGAGCTATCCGCCTCTGACCCACAATTAACTTCATTCACCTCAAACCCACAACCTTCAGTCTCCAGATGAGAAATATTCGAATTTAGATTCAGCAAAGCAGAAGTTCCTTTTTTTGGCGATAAAACAATGATATCCGAGCTTGAGGTACCTGATAACAAGGAATGCAATCTCGCCCATTTTAGGTACGAGCGACACGAAACCTCGACTCTAAATCGCTTTGCGGCGACATGAGCGACATTGGCGACATGGAAATTTTTTTCAGTTTTTTTAAAAAATTAAAAAAAATGTTAGACATTTGTTTTTGCATTTTTTGATGTATTATGATGTATTTAGACATTACTTGGGGTTGTTTAAATCTTGGGAGGAAAACTCATAAAAAATCTCACATTTCTCCAGATTTCCCTATCATTTCCCCCATATTTTCCTTTTCCCCCTCATAGATATGGCACTTGATTTCTAGTTTTATATATCTTTAATTGACTTACATTCACTTTTAGTGTAGCTTAATTAGATATAACATCTTTTTTTACAACTTACAGACCCGACAGCGTGTAAGTTGACCCCCTCAAGTAATGACTTTTAATGTGTAAGCATTTTTTTTTTTTTTTTTGCATTTTTTGATGTATTTGGATGCATTTATGTCTTAATTAGACATGTTTAAAGTTTAGGGCTAAAATTCATAAAAAACTTATAGTTTCCCACATTTCTCCCCACCAGAAGACATTGACATCAACATCATAAACCTTGTTTGATAAAAGACAAGATAGAGTAGAGGCAAATAAAAATGATAATTTGTGAAAATAAGAATTGAAATCATACCACTCCGATCTGATTTCCTAAAAAAAAACGGACGATTGGGTAACACAAAGACAACTTCAAAGGACTCCAAGAGGGCAAAGACTCTGCGTCCCCTCTACTCGAGTGATTATTATAATCAGGAAGAGAGACATGTTTATCGGAATAATCTGAACCATGAGGAGATCCTAGAGAATCTGTGTAGAAGACTTGTTCTTTTACTGAATCAAAAACCATTTCCTGTTAAATCTGGAGCGTCACCTCACGAACCGTGTCTTTCTCATACCCAGCTCTTCTCAGGTCAGAGCATAAAAGTTCTGCTTGGCAACGATGTAACCTCTCCTCGTTGATCAGCGTCAGGCGCAAATCTTCACCCATAATCTATAACGAGTCTTCAACACCATTAACCAACTTCTTTCCGCTTCCATTGCTTTCGTCACTAATTAGGGAAACAATATCTGACAACTTCGAATCAAATTCCCCAATCTTGGTTTGGTTGCTAACGATGAGTTGGAACATATCTTCCAATCTCCTGTTGATGGCTTCCAACTGAGGAACAAACTCATTGCTTGGAGAAGACGATTCTACACAGATATCATCAGGTGGGCTGGACTTTAAATCTGAGTTTCCAGTAGAAGAAACGTTAATAACAGCAGGCCCATCGCCCAAGCCCGGAACAGGAGGCAAGGTTTGATCGTTCTTAGGTCTGTTGGGCCGAGATCTAGAGTGAGATCTAATACGAGGCCCATCACGGGAGGCCTCAGTAACTTTTCTCCGCACCCCAAGGAAAAAGATGAAGAGAAAATCGGTAAGAATAGCCATTCTAAACCTTTCATCTCGTCCTAAATCCTGCAACAATCCGAAATCGAAACCCCTTTTTCTTCTCTGTTCGTCCCAACCCAAACCCTCTTTTCCAGTGCAAAACCCCATGGCCGAACCCAAAAATCCCTCTGTTCGTCCCCATTAAATCAATCCATAATCCCATAGTCGAAAACCCTATCTTCTGTTCATCCAAAACCTTATTCTCTGTTCACCAAAATTCCATTCAAAATCCCAGGTAAACCCTAGCCGAATCCTGTAGAAACCAGATCTAAAAGAAATCTAAATCCCTCTAAAAACCCTAGGAAATCACCATTAGAAACCCTGTTCAAAACCTGTGAAAACCCCAATCGAACCCTAGATGTCTTCTTCTGTTCGTCTCAATCTAGTTATTGAACCCGAACCAAAACTCCACCGAATCATACCAATTGCTAGGTTCGGCCTTCTTCCACCATTGCTGTGTTTTTTTGGATTCAAGCTTTCAAGTCCATGCTTACAAAAATAAAAAGCAAAAAAGGAGAAAACAAATTCTGCTACAGGTAAAAAGGGTAAAATAAAATTTTCAATTCCTTATTTTGTTGATCTCTTTATATCGGGGTTCGTTAATTGGATTCAAGTATTGTTTTTTCTTAAATCAACTCTTCAGATGTCTGAGTTTGGCATGATAATGAAAATTACATATCCAGTTTTCTTTTAACTTTGTGCATGTTGGTTGGACTTATTATTATTATATTTTTCTTTTATTCTTTTGCAATCACATGATTCTGATGCTAATAAAGGTCTGATTATTTTAGGATTTAGGTTTATTATGACCACTAGATTTAATTAGGATTTTATTTTTGTTGCAATTTTTATTTTTGATTGAGGTAAATATTTTAGGATGTTAAGATTTAGGAATTTTCATTTTTAGGGATTTAGATTTTTGGGTTTCTTTTGATAATATTTAGATTTAGGAGTTTTTTCTAGAATTTTGGGATTTTATTTTAATTGGCCAAATAAACTTAGACCAGGTAACCGGTTAAACCGGAAGAGAGTGATTGCCTAACACCTTCCTGCTCTCTTAACTAAACCACCTTACCCATTCTGATTAGACCAATATTAAAATCATAATTTTTGGGTCTATTTTGAGATAAAAGACGAACCCATGGGTGACTTCACACCCGAACCCAATGGATGGTGACGACTCCAAACAGCCCGATTTATCTGGGGTCCACCCAACCCGGGATAGTTCACACCTTAATTGCTGCAAAATTCGTTTTAAGATTAGTCATTCATGTTCAGCGATGTTTACAAAAAAAATGCTATTAATTTGCTAAATTGCAACAGCAGGACAAATTATTCATCTTTTTCATAGACTGCAAAAAAGAATTAGCACCTCGAAAAGCAGTTTTAATAACTTTCTAGATCTTGTTAGTGAACCGAAGAGAATGGTTTTCTTTGATTTTTATTCGTTAGTTGTAGTTTGCATCTGTATATTTCTTTCTTTCTTCCATAATTTATGAATGATTCAGTTAAATTTGAGTTTCAATGTACCCTAGCAAATCAAATATGATGGTTTTCTTTGATTTTTATTCGTTATTTGTAGCTTGCATCTGTTTATTTCTTTCTTTTTTTCCCCCATAATTTATGAATGATTCAGTTAAATTTGTGTTTTAATGTGACCTAGCAAATCAATTACGATGAATTTTTATTGATCAATGTGTATATCCTAATATTTGAAGCTCTGATTTGTTGATTGCAGTAGCTGTTTTAATCCTGTTGAGTCCTTCCATCAATAATAATGATTTATACCGCAATTGATACATTCTACCTGACGGATGATCAATTAATAAACTCACCTTCTAGAAAAGATGGGATTGACGAAGAGACAGAAACAACCCTTCGAATCTATGGCTGTGATCTCATTCAGGAAAGCGGGATTTTACTCAGATTGTATCCTACTACTCTTCTTATTGTTTAATTAAAATTTCAGCAAATTTATATGTTTTGCATTCTCTTCTACATGTTTCCATTAATCTTATTACCCACAGACCTCAAGCAGTAATGGCCACAGGCCAGGTTTTATTTCATCGCTTCTATTGCAAGAAGTCATTTGCCCGCTTCAACGTGAAGGTCCCATACTTTTTTATTTTCAGAAAAAAAAAAAAAAAATTGTGGATAACATAATCTGTCTGTCTTCATTGCATGTATTTTTCTCATGTAGGAACTGGTTTCACTTTTTTCTCTTTTTTCAGAGAGTTGCTGCTAGTTGTGTTTGGCTTGCCTCAAAACTGGAGGAAAGCCCTAGAAGAACGAAGCACATCCTCATTGTTTTCCATAGAATGGAATGTCGGAGGGAGAATCTATCCATAGAGCATTTGGACCACTTTTCTAAGGTTGGACTGAATCAGTTCTCTGAAGTTCTGCTATTTTATCTCTTGGGTTTAACCAAGTTCACTTTGAAATTTTATTTCATTACATTTATTTTCTTAAAAAACCATTTTGTTTAGTTTTCCATAATCATAGTTATGTTGTCAATAATAATACTGGGGTATCAATTATACTGCAGAATTGCTTAATCTAGTATTGCAAGCGGGACTTGCTCTCAAGGAAGTGTCGACATATCTTCTTTTTAAGTTTGTTGTCTTCCTTTATTTTCTTTTTTATTTTTCCCCTTTCTTATTCGTACAGAAATATTCAGAGTTGAAGATGGATTTGGTCAGAACAGAACGTCATTTATTGAAAGAGATGGGTTTCATTTGTCATGTTGAACATCCCCATAAGTTCATTTCAAATTATCTTGCAACACTTGAAACTCCTCCAGAGTTGAGACAAGAAGCTTGGAATCTAGCAAACGACAGGTACTTCTTAAATGTAACTGTCTATCTAGGTAGTAATTTGTTTATATAAATATATATATTATGTTTAGTGTATTTAGACATGTTTATGTCTTATTTAGACTATCATTGTGGATGGTTTCTCCATTTTCCTCATGTCGGTACGCAATTTGACTTCCCTAAGTATATCTCATTCACTATATATGCATTTGTTTGCCATATTTTGGTTATTGAAATGATTTTACTCTAAATTAGATTGCTACAAAGTTCTAATTAAAAAAAAAAACTAATTTCTCCCTTTTTCCACTTTTTCTTTAACTTCTCTTTTTTTCCACCGTGTCCCCTAAATGTCGCCGACATACGGAGGACATGGTGGAAAAAAATTGCTGGAGGTCTTCTTCAAAGGACATGTTGTGACGTGTCCCAACATATTGTGACATTTAAAACACTGATATCTACACCCCATTGTAGAGCCAAGAATTATACTGTGCCACGCAGTAGCCATAACTAGACATGTCCATCAGTAAGCCATTATGTTGTTGCTTTCTACCCACTTTTCTTACTCTCCCATTCTCGAATGATTCTCTCTCCATTTTCTTAGAAAGCACGTAGATTTTAGATTTCCCCGAAATATAGTGAGAAGCTTCCTTTTCAAAAGACACCAAAAAAAATTTTACATCGATATTTTCCTTATTGTGATACTTATGTAATTTTTATGAAAAATATTGCAAAAATAGCAAAAGGTGTGAAATTTCCTTTGAAAGTACCATATATTTTTAGCCCATAGTTTTCTCAAGCGCCCTGGATGCTGGAATAGTCCGAACCCTCTCTATCCATCTAGCAATGATTGGTCGGCATTCCATGTGGTTAATGATACACCGCTGGAGCATGTTTTTTTCCTCCTGACCAACATTTTGAACTGTATTATGATATGACTGCCTGCATGGCTTCTGAGCTGCGGAACTGTTAAGGGGGGATGAAGTACAATCTCTGCATTTTAATTCGTGCATGCACCGATATCTTCTTATCCGGCTCTTTTTTTCTTGGGATTTCTTTTCCTAATCGGATATGATATTCTAATCATTTGTTGAGAACATTATTTCTTCTCATGTGGTTACAAGTTCATTTCAATGTTTTAGTTTTCCAAAGTCTCTGTTTCGAGAACTCTGTTAATTCTCTGTCGGTTAATTTACTGTTTGTTAGTCTGTTCTCCACATAGTATTGCAAAATGATCCCATGATCTGTTGTCACAACATTCAGTCTTATGACTTCTTTTTGCTATATGTATGATTTGGTGAGTTTGCATGTGGATTTTTAATATTTCTTTGTGTGTGTGTGCATTTACGTGTATTTGTGTGTTTTTTCATTTCCTCTGTGTGTGTGCGCATGCATGTGTATTTGTGTTTGTTTTGGCTGTCTGGTGGGTGTTAATATTTCTTTTTTTGCCAAGAATTTTACTTTGGTTCAAGCTGCTGCTATGTTCTAGTTGTTCTTTATTGACCCATCTTTGTGATCAGTTTGCGTACCACTTTATGTGTTCGATTCAAGAGTGAAGTTGTGGCTTGTGGGGTTGTATATGCTGCTGCTCGTAGGTTCCAGGTACCCCTTCCCGAGAACCCTCCATGGTGGAAGGCATTTGATGCAGAGAAATCTGGGATTGATGAAGTTTGTAGAGTTCTAGCACACATGTACAGTCTTCCAAAGGCAAAATATATACCAGTGTGTAAAGATGGAGATTTATTGTCTCCGTCCAATAAAACATGGAACCCACAATCACAAGTTCCAAAGGTGATTTCCCTTTCATTTATCTTTTCCAAGTTCAGAAATATTCACGAGGCTATTGCGGAGTAATTTGATTGGTGAATTTTTTTACTGTTCTACTTAGGAAGGCGCATTGGACGGTTCAACAGCTAATAATGATAGCAGTACTCCCAAGGAGGCATCTGCGCCAGTTAATCCAGATTCCAGCGGGTCCAAGGATGCATTGATAAAACAAGCCCTGCATAAACTGAAGGAGTCTAAAAAGAGTGATGATGACACCAAGAGTGTGCCTGTTGAGATAGAGGCAAGAGAAGGACATTCGGCGAAATCTAAGGGCGAGCACAAAACGGAGGCTATTGGAGAAAGGAACAGGGATAGAGATAGAGAGAGGGAGAGATCAAAGGGCAGGGACCGTGATAGGGGGAGGGACTCGGACAGAGAGCGGGAGCGAGAGGAGGTTGAAAGGGACCGAGACAAGCTTAAAGAGAGAAGTCATCGTTCTAAAGACAAGGGAAAGGATTCAGGTTACTCTTGTAAATATCTTAAATTTGCAGTAATCATTATCCATGGATTTTAAATTTTAAATCTAATTATTGAATATTTCTTTGCCATTCGATGGCATTCATGGATGCAGGAGGGCATTTGGAGAAATCAAGGCATCACTCTTCGCGGGGTATGTATTTAATTTTTTCTTTGTTCTTAGAGCGTCAATTTGCCTTGTGATATCGCCGCACTGAGACTAGTCTCTTCTTTGTAGATCGCAGTGACTACCACACTTCTTATTCGTCCCGGGACAAGGATCGTCACAAACATCATTCCTACACATGATGAACCACAAGGCATTGGTCCTTTTTCTGCATTCCACTTGGAGCAGCACGAGTACGAAAACTCTTTTTTACTTTTGCAATATGTTAAATATTTAACGAAAAATAATAATTGAATAAATTGAATGATGAGGAAACTTCAATACCTATAAGAGAGAGAGAGAGAGAGAGACTTTTGAGTTGTTCATCAAATTGTCAAGAGAAATTCTCAGAATGGGTTCATCAGGAGAAGCGAAAAATCAGTTTGTATCATGTACCAACAAGTGTTTAATAGGTTAAACTGGCTTATGAACTAGTAAGTAGTGTCTGTGCTGTGAATGTGGCTCACAAATCTTTCTGAGGCTGGGGACCATTTTGGTTTGAATCCTCATACTGACCGATGACTGTATTCGTCGTCGGAACTAGATTTTAAATTTTAGTTTCTTAAGCCGACTTTTGTTCTCATCACCTTCTTGTGTTTGTACTATTACTGCATGCATCACTTAGATCTTTATTACCATTTAATGAGTGCATTTGCCAGATCATTCTTCCACGTGGCAAATAATGTTTTTTCTCTCAAACCAGACAAGCTGATGAGGCAAAGCAGAAAAAAAAAAAAAAAAAAAGGGGGTGAGAAGTAATTGTTATTAGTAGAGGAGGAGGGATCTGAATTTGAAATTCAAAAATAGTAGCTTCTTTGGAATGATGAAGAGTGGTGGGACCTACACGATCACGTTCAGACTATGCCTGCCATTACTTTCTTCTCTTTTAAAGACAAAGGCCAGCCAATTACATGGGACCCCCCATAAATCAACCAATCACGTCCCTATCCTAAACCAAGAGCTAGGATGTGATGCCTCCAAAGCATTACATGAATTCTCGAAAATGCCACCACACATTCCTCGACAAGAAATTTCACGGGAAACAACGGTGAAAATGACACAAAAAAGGACCCATTCTTTATCGGAAATACCCAAAAGACTACTCATGGGACGGGCCAACGGTTCCTCGATTTCCTCTCTCAACGGCTCTATGTTTTGTCCAATCACATTTGAAAGTGGAAGAAGAAGCAGAGATTGTGGGCCCACAATTTTACAGATACAAGATATATGTACATATATATATATATATATATTCAATTAAATAATTTAATTAATTTATATACTTAAATTAAATAAATAAATTTTAATTTATTCTTTTATTGGTGAAAATTTAATTTAAAAACTAAACCGTCAGATGAGATACATCACACGACCGATCAATCAAACCAACAATCTTAAATGAATTATTTTTTTTCTCGACTAGCAATTACGCAACTATGGTCCATTGTGATTTGAGGTGACATAAGAGAGCAACATTTAAACCCTAGTTCGACGGCCAACTTAGGTAAGGGTATTTACGACATATTTAGAAAAGTGGGGTAGTGGTATGTCGGATATTTCAGAGATCACGAAGGGTTGTTTTGGAAACGTAGAGGATAAAGTAAGCGTTAATTTTGAAATGGGTGGCCGTTTGAACACTTTCAGGTCTTGGAAGTTCGAACTTGAAACCCTCCCCACCACTTCAATTCATTCCAACAAGTTAACGTTTCAGATATAATAAGTCTCTTCTTCGATCTCTTTAACTTGAACAGAGAAACCGAGAGAGAGAGAGAGAGAGAGAGAGAGAGAGAGAGAGATGACAGGGATGGTGATGGTTACAAGGGATGGTAGTGGTGGTTGCAGAGGAGAAGGTGGTGGAGGGAAGAGAACGAAAGGAGGGGATGAACAAGAGCAAAACCAGCTTTCTCTTGTTGCGTTTCTGTTAGCAGCTCTGAGGAAATCCATGGTCGCTTGCCGAGTCGATCGACACGACGATGCAGCAGCATCAACTGTTCCTTCCAATATGCAGATTGGTTGGCCCACGAACGTTCGTCACATAACCCATGTTACGTTCGATCGTTTTAATGGATTTCTGGGTCTTCCTGTCGAGTTCGAAGTCGAGATCCCTTGCCGAGTCCCAAGTGCCAGGTTTTATCTCATCCTTTCTCTTTTTCTCTTGCTGGGTTTTCTTAGAATTTAGAGATCTGATCTGGATTTGTCGCATTTTGTTCAAAGATTAAATCTTGAGAGGGTTTTTAGCTCTAAGAAGACCAACTAGTTTGTAAGAAGCTCAAGATCAGAACAACTAACTCTTTTTTGAACTGGGTTTTCTTAGAATTTAGAGATCTAATCTGGGTTTCTCGACATTGTGTTCAAAGATTAAATCTTGAGGTTTTTTAGCTCTCAGACCAACTAGTTAGTAAGGAGCTCAAGATCAGAACAACTAGCGGTTCTTCAAACTGGGTTTTCTTCATATTGTGTTTGAACTCGTGAATAATTACTTTATAAGGCAAAAATGGTGTTTTTCAGTGTAACTGTTTTACTGATTATAACTCAAATATTTACTGAATACCTATACAGCTCCTGCTTCTATTTGGCTCTTTTAGCATTGAAGGTCCTTTTAAGTAGTATCAAGAAAGCTTCTAACAGTTTGTGTTTTGGGGTTTCATAATGGGTGAGAAAATGACTTTTTGTGAACATAAAATCTTGAACTGGGCTTCTCATTGTAAAAGGGAGCTTCATTGAACTGATTAAATGGGGTTTTTGGGGTTTTGAGAAAATCCCAATCCCTCGGAGATTTGCTTGTATTATCAGTGAGTACATATATGGTTGAATTTGGGATTTTGCTTGTATTATCAGTGAGTAGATATATGGTTGAATTTGGGATTTTGGATGAGCTTCTGATCACTCCTCAGGTTGGTGGACAGTGAAGTAAGGACAAAATTAACTGTATTAGCCAGGAAAAGTTGGAGCTCTTCAATAGTTTCTTTTTCTTTTTCTTTTTTTTTTTTCAAAATGGACTCTTCCTAGTCTCCTCAGTTAAACAGACTTCTGATGCCATGAGAAGAAAACGAACCACAGATTGGTGTTCTTACTTCCATCCTAATATTTTCTATGATAATTCTCAACTTACTAATGTTGCAGATAATCAATTTACTCCAGTTCTTGGTTAAGTTCGTTTGATTTTGTTTAGGAACTTCTTCTTCTTCTTCTTGTTATGTGTTCCTAATTTTCCGTGTATTATGCTAATTCTCTGTTAAGTATATTAGATGTCATGTAAGACAGTTCAGTCTTCCTTCTTGTTGTTTGTTCCTACTTTTCTGTGTATTATGCTAATTTCTTGTTCTAATCATGTAGTGCCAGTGTCTTTGGCGTCTCCGCGGAATCAATGCAGTTATCATATGATTCTAAGCGGAACAGCGTCCCCACCATACTCTTACTAATGCAGGAAAGGTTATATACACAAGGAGGCCTAAAGGTATGTACTGTTTAAGGTCAAGATCAGTTTACATGCACAAGTTAGGCCGATTAGGTTCTAGTTTCATTCCCGAGGCCATTGTTCTCACCAGCTTCTTCAATGCTCTTGTAGGCAGAAGGAATTTTCCGAATAAACCCAGAAAACAGCCAAGAGGAGCATGTTAGGGACCAGTTGAACAGGGGCATTGTACCAGACAGCATCGATGTCCACTGTTTGGCCGGTCTAATTAAGGCATGGTTCCGAGAGCTTCCAGAAGGAGTTCTAGATGTTCTTCCCCCTGAACAAGTTCTCGGATGCAACACGGAGGAGGAGTTTGCGGAGGTTGTGAAGCAGCTCATGCCGACTCAGACGGCATTGCTCAACTGGGCAATTGAACTTATGGCCGATGTCGTCGAGGAAGAGGAATTTAATAAAATGAATGCAAGAAACATCGCTATGGTCTTTGCTCCGAACATGACCCAGGTATTTAACTTAACCGAAGACCTCATTCAAACTTGTTTCTTGTTAGTTAGGCTTTGTTAGAGATAGTGGGTGGCTCATTTTCACTCACTAGTCTCTAGATCCAAGGGGGAGGGACCTAGGGGCTCCATGGACGTAGGAGTATATCAGATAAGGGTATATTGGGGATTCACCCTATATATCATTTATGAGTATAAGTTGTAACCCTAATTCGTTTTTCACATAGTGGAAACTTCTTTCCCATGGATATATGGGAGGGACCTGAGGGGCCCTATGGGCTACGCATGTATATCGGATAAGGGTATATTGGGAATTTGCCCTATATATCGGGTAGGAGTAGAAGTTGTAACCCTAATTCGTTTTTGACATAGTGGAAACTTCTTCTCTCCCGTGGGCGTAGGCTTTGCTGAACAATGTATATCTGTGTGCATTGTTTTGATTTTCGTTTTTACTGTATTTATTATTATTGCTTGATCCCGATCAACAAGCTTGTATGATATTAAACATTTTTTTCTTTCTTGATCAGATGTCCGATCCATTGACTGCCCTGATGCACGCTGTTCAAGTGATGAATCTGCTAAAGACCTTGATCATGAAAACACTAAGGGAGCGCGAGGCCGTAAAAGGAGGTTATTCCCCCTTGTCATCATCCCATTCATCTGATCAGCAAAGCGACGAGGACTTTGACAGTCAGCAAGAGATGGATACAAGCTGCGAACTGAGGGGACCGACGTCAGATTACGATGAACATGCACATTATAACAGCAATAATGAAGACAAAGATGAAACTGAATCACTGGAGGATGATATTGAGGAGTGCTTCTTGAGGCAATTGGATGAAAAGGAAGAACATGTCAGTCCTAGCAGCTGTTATGGCTTCAATGCTGAGTCTGGTTTTTCTATATCTAACAGCAAAAGTGCTAGCTCAGGCTCGAGTATGAGCGACGGAGAGGATTCTGAGACAAGTGTGAATGTTGTTGAAGAAGCAAACAATGCAAGGAGCCCAGCAAAAGGATGTCAAAACAATGGAGATGTGGAAATGGAAGATAAGCTGATGGATCCCTTACAAGATCTTGCATTGCCTTTGCTTGTGTCTAATCAATCTGGCTGACAATTCTATTTTATGGTTTTCTATCAACAGCCATTGTTGTGTCTGTAAAGTAATATTTCCGGGATTCGGCCAAACACAAGAGTGGAGTTGTCGTAGTCTGTGGTTCTTCAAGGTTTATGGTTCAGCTTTGGGCTGAACTTGTTTGTTTTGTGTGATTCAGTAGCAAAAGGTTTCTAACTTTAACCTTCAGTAGGTGTGCACAAGTTGTGTCCAGATACCACATCCCTTTTGCATGTTAAAGGGTAATTTTTAAAGTGGTCTAGAATGGTGGATTTGTTGAAGTGTGAGGAGCAGGTTTAGCTCTGTTTACTGTACTAATGCTTTTCTCCCCTCAATGTTTCATTTGTGTTGTAAGGATTGAAGTGATTTGCTTCTTCTGGCAGTTAAGGACCCAGATCAGTTCTATACTGGAATTGTTACCATCTTTTTCAGAAACTCCCATCATCATTAAATGTGATATGGGGGTGGTGGTGGTGGTGGTGGTGGTGGTGGTCATAGTGTTTATACTCAGTATCAGATCGGGGATCGTCCCGCTCCAATACCGAGTTGGATAGGCCGAACATGGCCAAACTTTTTTTTTTCTTTTTTTAAATAAAAAAAATCATAAATTTTTTTAGGGGTCTCTGTGAAACTGATCAGATCGTCAAGATTGGACGATTTGACTTGGTTTCGGACCGAGTCAAAGAACTTTAGCAATTTTGGGGATCGGTTTGGGATCCAGACTCGTCCCGAGCCAATCCCGAGTAGTATTAGCCGTTCGACTCAGGATCAGCCAATACTTAAACACTTAGGTGGTGGTGGTGGTGGGGAGCATCCAATAGTTTAGGGCTCAAGAGCACATGAGCTTGACCTTCCTGAATTTTTTTATTTTTTTATTTTTGATGAACAGACCTTGAATTCATCACTCTTTATTTTCTTAGCTTTTAACTATTGCTCTAATCTGGTTTATCGGCCGATCAACTCGGGATCAGCCAGTACTTGAACACTTTGGTGGTAGTGGTGGGGAGCATCCAACAGTTTAGGGGTCGAGCACATGAGCTTGACCTTCTTGAATTTTTTTTTTTTTTTTTTCTGATGAACACAGACCTTGAATTCATCACTCTTTATTTTCTCTTAGTTTTTAACTATTGCTCTAATCTTGATTATGAACCAGCAAAAATATGAGAAAGTAGTTGCATGTTCATTTGCAAATTTCCCAACAGATTTTGATACTTTTTGACAATGAATTCTCCAATTGATTGATGGAGCTTGAAAAATATATGTACAATTGGTACTATAAATTTAACAGAGTTGCAGATATATATATTCATCATGGATTAGGGACTCATGGATACCCAAATGCCAAACAAGTTTCCCAGAAAAGCCTGTTGTCCATCTCAACCATCTGCTCCACACCAACTCTCAAATCCTGCTTAGGTTTCACCAGAACAGAACTGGAGTCAGACTCCGGCAACCGGCGGATCGGCTTCCAACTATTACAAACAGACTCATCATCATCATCGTCATCGTTATCCAGATCATCATAATCACTCACCTTATTATGAACACAAATTGTTTCTAACATATCACATTCACAGCTACACGACTCGGCGTCCCAGTCGTCGTTGTATGCCGCTACGGAAACATCGTCGTCCTCGATCATGGCGGTGTGACCGGAATCCACCTCGGAATCCCCAGTAGCCTCTATAAGGAATAAAGAAGATTCATCAACAACATTCCTCCAATCCATCACTTCAAAGGAAGAAGAAAAAACCAGAATTGAAAATTTTGAGGGAATACAATCTGACTTGATGCTTTATACACAAAGTCACAAACATATGTATGTTGATGATTACCAATTACAGTTAATGGTGGTGGGCCATCTTGTTTGACAGTTGTATTCGGTGGATGGGTTCAAGTCCATGTAGGCCTTAATTTTCTCAGGATTAGTCTTTCTTTTGCTATTATAGAAAAGACAAAGAATAGACACCAACGTCGACCTGTAGGCTGTAGCTATATGCCTCCCTTCTAGAAGAAATGGATACACATTGGACTTGGTCTATTTGTGCATGTAGATTTAGAAGACAGAACCACCCACCACCTCTTGTGCATGTACGCGTTAGGGAGGATAGTCGGTAGAGGTGGCAATGGGTAGGGTTATAAACGGGTTGTTGCTTAAACGGGTCGGCTCATTTACTAATAATTGATTAGAAAATCATGGAACCGAATCCAACCTCCCATAAACGGGTTGAACCCATCAACCAATTTAAATTTTAATTAATTATTTTAATTTTAGTTTTAAATTAATAAAATCATAAATCATCCACATTACCTATTTAACATTATATTTTAAATAAATATTATAAAAAAATCTATTTAACATTAAAAATATATTTTTAACTATCAAATATAAAGATAGTGATAAGAAACAAACGTAATAACCCTGAAGTAAATAGGTCCAAACGGGTTGATGGGTTGAGTTAGATTCGACCCGTTTGCCAACAGATTGATAAAACCTAAATCCAAACCTAACTCACTTAATAAATGGGTCAACCCTAACTAGTTTAATTGGATTGGGTTCAGACAGGTTGACGGGTTGGGTCATAAATTGCTAGCCATAACATAGTGTGATTTTATATCTTCTTGTGAAAAGAATTTTGTCCGGTCGTCGGTAGGTTTCTTTTCTTTTATTTGAAGTTGAGAGACTCGGTCGGTCGGTACGGTCTCTTAGGCTGCGTTTGTCATTGCTTGTACTTTTGTGTAAGTGAACTTGGACAAATGACTCGTTTAGAGCACTTATTCATGATTGCAATAAGTCGTTTATTTGAACTAGGACCAACTTGAATATTGACTTCAACTCTTGTCTTTACGACATGTCTATATATATATATGATTTTATTCAAAACAACATAAACATTATTAAAACATGCGTCAATTTTGGACACGGTATAACATTCCTAAATTTTGATGTTACTGATCAAATCTTTAACTTACTTCTTTTGCCAATTTTAGACATCTTTAAAGTTCTAACCGGACGCGGTAACCTTTCATTGTCAAAATTGGGGTGGGGCCACTATATCTACCGTGTCCAAATATCAAATACAAACAATGTTCAAATCAGATTCAAGAATCAAGTCCCTAGCGTTCAATCTAAATAGAAACCAATGGATAGGCTAGCCTTTCAGGACTGTTTAGTCTGTTAGAAAGTGAGCATAAATAATCAAAACGCATCATTAACCAGAGGAAACAAACTAAGAAATGTTTTGCAAGTAAGACCATTTAACCCACATGGGTTAGCTCAACTGGCAGGCTCTCCAGCTCAGGAAGGAACTGGACGTCCCAAGTTTATCTGATATATTGTCCTTGGGGGTTGGGGGTCATGTATCCAGGGTTCACCCTGTCCACGTCACAAAAAAAAAAAAAAAAAACCTTACTAGCAGTAATTGGCATGCTCAGGCTCAAAAAAAAGTGTTCATATATCCAGGGTAGTCGTCGCTCACTTTTTTTTGTTCTTCTTTCAAGCAATTACAAGCAGCTATCTGAACAACATCTGCACTCAGAGAGAGATCAGATCTTTATAATGAGAGCTTTCTCTTTGTTCAACTTGAATAATCCGACTTCCGGGGATCAGTCCCTTCTTAAGCTGTGCTGCTTACAATCCACACAGGATGCCCTCTATTCGAAGGTGCAGGCTCGTTGAGTTGGCAGCTTCCGTGTTCTCATATCAGAGATCTTCGTTTGAATTCTGTGTTCAAAAGAGATTAGAGCAAGGATGTGACAATGCCCCAGTGGGACGCTGCCAAAAATAGAGCAGTGCCACCATTCATTTAATTTTCTTAAGATCTATTTGCTTACCACTCACTGAACATCTGCTCAACGTCCTTTGAATGCATGCGCTGCTCTGCATTTGATCTGCTGGAACATTCAGTACAAATTTTGATGGCTCATTGTTGCACCCTAGATTTGCTCCACGTTTTCCTTCTAAAAACATAAAAGCAAAAATTGAATAAATAAACAAAATATGTTGCTGAAAAGAATAAAAATATCAAGAATTCACTCTCTTCAAAAAAACCATGCAGAAATAGAATGGGATAAGCAAGCCCGAATACAATTTTTTCCAGCCCATTAATCCCGTGACCGAAATTGCACAATCCTTCTGAATATATAAAAAGCAAAGGAAAATGGTTTCCAAATGACAGCTCATTTAACCCACACGGGTTAGCTC
Source organism: Pachysandra terminalis (assembly GCA_031762675.1). Taxonomy (NCBI): domain Eukaryota; kingdom Viridiplantae; phylum Streptophyta; class Magnoliopsida; order Buxales; family Buxaceae; genus Pachysandra; species Pachysandra terminalis. The sequence continues at coordinate 10,655,097 of JAUPMG010000009.1, forward strand.
AACTGACAAGCTCTCCAGCTCGGGAACTGGAGGTCCCAGGTTTGAGTCTCCGAGCTTACATGATATATGGTCCTTGTGGGTAGGGGGTCATGTATCCGGGGTTTACCATGCCCCCACTAAGTGAGGTCAAGGGTTCCACATCAGGAAAAAAAAAATGACAAATTACCTAATAAGGCTTCTGATTTTAAGAATTTACCTAAGAAGACTTCTGCTAATCAAAATGATTTTACAGGCTGTACAAACTTTTAAAATTTACCAATAAGGAAAAGTGAACATTTAAAACCGGTTTTACCTACCCCTCCTTTTATTAGTATAGCAAGAGTCCAAAACCAATCTTTTCTAAAGTCTTAAATGATGATTTTAACCTTTGATGTTTTCTTCTCTTTTAATTTTGTCCTTCCCTTAAAAGTTCCAAGAGACCCTTTAGAGTTCTTTTTATTCGGATGTGATATAGCTTCATTTGAATGTATTATTGTATCCTAATAAGTGTTTGTTTCTATATATGTACATCACTGTATGCTATCAATCAAAAAATTAACTAAAGCTAGCAATTTCTTAACCAACTCGCAAACCCACCCGAATAAACGGGTTTGAGTTGGCCCGTTTATTAATTGGGTTGAGTATGTTTTACTAACCCGTCTGAAAATAGTCAACCCGAACCCAACCTGCCAACCTGTTGGGTACCCGTTTAGGTACTCATTTATAGGTTTATAATTATATTTTAAAGTTATTTTATTATTTATAGGTGTTTTTAAACTTATTCATAAGTTAAAAATATACACGTTTCTCTTTTTTGAAAAGAAAACATCTTTAGTAAATATTTTATAATATTTATTAAATTTTAATATATTAAATGAGGTTAGATTTCACCAGTAAAATTAAAATTCAAAAAATTTAATTAATTAGTTAAAAAATAAACAGATTAGACAGGTTCGATCCCATGATTTCCCAACCCATTAATAAATGAGTCGAACCCAAGTCAGCCCGTTTAAATGTTCACTCTTCCTTATTGGTAAATTTTAAAAATTTGTACAGCCTGTCAAATCATTTTGAATGGCAGAAGTCTTCTTAGGTAGATTTTTAAAATCAGAAGCCTTATTAGGTATTTTGCCCAAATAAAGAAACGGTTTCCAAATGAGAACACAACTAGTGAGCTTCAAAATAACTTTAAGAACCTTCGATGATTTTTACAAGCATCAAATTTAAGCATACTTTATTGCCATATCATGCACACATCATATTTATTGATGCAATAATTAGTGGCAGAATAAAAGACGATGAATTGGAGCATGAAATAAGTTGCATTAATGCGATTAATCGAAGAATGCAAAACAATGATAAATCAAGTACTTACCTAACTTTTCGTAACAATATCTTCAATAAGGAGACGGAGATCGAGAGATTCAACATCCCTCAATCTTTGATGTCACCTTCCCATCCCGCAGCAACATCCTCACATCTTGAACAACGCAAATTTGTTATGACCAAGAAAATCCACTAAATACCAGCATCTCTTACTAAAGAGCTACCATCAAGAAATCATCTCATCAAAACACCTGATATGCTGCCTCTCCAATCATGTCAAGAAACAAATGGAAGGATTGTAAGGATATTAGCTCATTCTTGAGGATTTCCTGGATAAACCAGACAGCCCTCTCTTCAAGGGATGAACCACACCCTAAGCAACAACTCATTTCAAGTCTGAACTCCAAAAAACTTACTCCATGCTGCAGTACTGGAGAAAACCATAATCTCACTTTATTATTTCAGCTTAGGCCAAGGCTTCTTCATAAGAGTAGAATGTAGATGCAAATTTCTACCAGCGTTTTTCTTTTATAATTCTATATTAAACATAGAATGAAAACATCAATTGGAAAAAAACAAAACTTTAACAATAGGGGGCACATGTTATGCACATTATGCTGACGTGTTAAGACTGCAGAACATTTATACAACAGCATGAGAACTGTTGGACTTCATAGAAAGTAACAAATAGTGGAAGGCATGTGTTATGCACATGATGCTAAAGTGTTATGACTGCACAACATTTACAATAAAATGAGGAAGACCAGTGGCTATGAGAAGTTAAGTGATGTATTAGATCCAATAAAAAGAGACCAATGGCTACAAAATTAATCCAGAATAGCATCGGGTAACGAATAGCGCTTACCGAATAATAGAAAAAGAGGCATATCAAATTGTTTTAAGTATATAATAAGTGCACACTTCTACAAGATAAAATACGGCATTATTGATGTTACCAACTTACCACAACATCCATAAGAAAAAAAAAAACAAGTTAACGCATACCTCCAAACACCAAAAGCTTTAGACGCGGACCATTGTGAAACCATTCAAGCAGCAGCATGAAGTGTGTCATACCACCAAATCAGTTGCAACATTGCCAGGCACAGCTCCATGACCAGTCAATAAAGTAGACATCACCATCATGGTCAAATTTGTAGCAACTGCCTCCATATTGATAGTCGCCACCTCCACAATTACACTTGCTTCCTTCAACTTAATGTCACTTCGATCCTCAGCATTATTTCTAAAAACTTCTTCCAAAAGATCCTCCATCTTCCCCATCATTGACACAATGATCAACACGTTTGAATGTGATCAAATCTTAATATAGTAATTATCCTCTTAGTGCACATGGATGCGGTCTTCTCCCTGGCATCTTTTCGTTTATCATTATCACCTTTATCTCCAACAGCTGGACTAGACCAAGGCTTTTAGATTAGACAGACTAGCTTCTCCATGAACATTCAGAGAACTTTATTGAAAAACAACTAAACCAATAAGTTGTCAGTTTCACATTATGGGATTTCGAAATGCAAAAAGCTTTTATCTCCTACATGTGAGTCATTTATGACCAATTCACTAAGCCCTACGGCTGATACTGCAGTGAATCAAATGCTGATGTTGTAAATGGTAGAGAATTCTGCTTCCTTCATTAACTTAACTTCACTTTTAATAAGATTTGTCTTGTTTGTTGACTCTCTTGAGCTGTACCTTCAACTTTTTACCACCCAACTCGCATCCATTCATCATACTAATGGCAGATTGAGCTGCTCCTGGCGAGTCATAACTAACAAATACTGCATGCAGAGATGGATCTGAAATAAAGAACTCAAGAGCGCTTATATAAGATCAAAACAGAAAATAGAAAATGAATTTACCGAAACATTTGCTGACACCAGTTGCTTTGTCAATGAAGACCTTAGCACTCAAGACTCTACCAAATGCTTGAAAAGCATTTGCAAGCTCTCGATCAGAAAATTCTTGAGGGATGTGATAAATGAATAGATTAGCTCCAGGAGGACCTAAGTTGCAAACATATAAAATAGTAATTAATACTGAAAATAGAATTAGGAGTTTACCTTCAGAAAAACTACGTTAATGACATAATTTTCCACCCACCTTCAACCTGATGCCCAGAACTGAACCTGATGCTTGAAGACATTGCTGAATTACTGTTCACAATTGGCGAAGGCACTGAAACGGTGGAACTATCTAAGGGCCTGTTGCTCATCACTCCACCAGGGTATGCTGTAGGATACTGAAAACCTGGCATTGCCGGATATCCAGAGCCTATATAACTGGCGGATGGCATTGTAGTGATATTTTTAGGTGCTAAATCGGTGGCAAGATCATGTGTTATTCCACGCAAAGTATTTCCTTGATTCACTGGTGGAATCATATTATGGAAACCAGGATGATTCTGCATTGGTGGCAGGCGAAACTGCATGGGTCCAAAAGTCCTGGTGCCCTGGAAAGAAGAAAGACAATGACATGACTGCAAATTTCATTTTTCTCTATGATCTCAAAAGAAGAAATACAGTGACGCAACAAAGAAGGCAAACATTAAGGAACCTAGTGGCGTACAGATAGGCCTGTCAATGGATCGGATCATGACCCGAATCCGATCCGAATCCGATTCGATTATAGCGGATTTGGTAAGATATTTTCGATCCGAAATTCGATTAAGATCTGAATCCGAAAAATCCGATTATAATCGCGAATATGGATCTATATAAATCCGATTCGATTATATAATTAAAACTGATGTATTCTTTTTTGTATAGTGTCACATACTATCATTATCTATGAATAGTGTCTCACATAACAACATATCCATTCAATCGCATACATTACTTTTATATATTATAGCTACAAGGTATCATTACTTGTGATACATGCTAATAGTACCTTGTAAAAAAACAAAAGAACCCTAGTTTCCAGCATTCTTCTCTTCTAGACTTGGATTTTGGGATATTCGGATCAAATCGGAATTCGGATCATAATCGAATTCGAATTTGAATAGAGTATATGAAGATCCGTCGAATTCGGATTCAAATTTGGATCTAGTAGATTTCTTAATGGATCGGATTCGAATTCTGCAGAATCTGCTTCGAATCCGATCCGTTTACAGGCCTAAGTACAGATAGTAGGAGAAAGATACTGAGAAACTGGAGCACTGATAAAACATGCTAAGAAAAGTTAAAAGTTTAGCTCTAAGCACATATACGAGATCTAACAAATGGCTTATGATTGGAATGAATTTACATCACTCACAATAACCGATAATAGAACACACCTGATAACCAAACCCATTATACGGTGGAATATAACCCATTGGTATTGCCCCAAATAATGAA
>JAUPMG010000009.1:10659860-10680719 GCA_031762675.1 Pachysandra terminalis
CTCTCTGTTATCTGAGTTTTTATTTTCACTTTGATCGACTGATTTTGTTTTGGAAATATGAACTAGCGTGTTCAGTTTTGGTCAATGACGTAATTGGTACTAATGTAGATCAATGATCTTGTGAATTGAAGACGTTAATCTGTAATTCAATCGGTTTTGTCATGTTAGCCAAATCACAATTTACATTGGTTTGTTCATACATTTGTTGATGGGTTCAGTTAAATTTTGAAACCACGTTGCAGCTGTTCTTTGTGAGGTATCAATCTTATTAGGATTCTTCAGTTTTTAGGAATTATGGAATTTTTATCTATAGGTAATCTTAGATATTTTAGAATTTTTAGAGGTTTATTTTATTTCTAAGATGCATTTTTAGAGATTTGATAATTTTCAATAGTTTAGAGTTTTTAGATTAGTTTTGTTTGTTTTTTTAAGGGTTTCTAAAGTTGTAATTTTTTTTATATTTATTTTAGACTATTGTTTTTAAGGAATATGGCCAAATAACTTTAGACCAGGTAACCGGTTGAACTGGAAGAGAGTGGTTGCCTCACACCTTTCCACTCTCTTAACTAAACCTCCCTACCCGTTCACCAATGTTAAAATTTTGTTTTGGGTCTTTTCTAAGCTTAATTAAAGAAAATAGGTGATCATTCACACCTTGAACCCAATGGATGTTGGTGACTCCAAATTAATCCGCTCGACTTAGGGTCCACCCGACCCGAGGTGATCACAATAGTCTTGCTTTCAACCAAGATTTTATTCATGACTAAACAACATTGACTGTTGATGATAGAAATAAACAAACAAAAATGAGAAAAGAGATAAAAAGAAGACTAATGAGCCAACAACAGTTATCTCAGCAGCCATGATTTTCAAGCGGATTGAATAGCTACCGGTCGGATTGAGAGTAGGTTCTCAAGGAGACAAGGTGTCTGATAAAAAGGGAAAAGATAGAAACAATAACTAATGAATCAACAGTGGTTATTGCAGCGGTCGTGATCCACATGCAGGTTGGATAAACGACCGTTTGGATTGAGAGCGGCTTCCTGTGAGGTGGTACTGGTGATCAGTCTGAGGTTGAGAACAATAGACTCTAACCGAATTGATTGGTGAACAGAGGAGCTTCACGTTCCAGCAACTGTGACCCACATGCAGACTAGAAGGGCTTACCAATGCTGAGAGCAATACTCCAGGGAAAGATTGGCTGGTGAGTAGCAGAGGAACCAGACAAGTTGCCGCAGAGGCAACGATAGGGGAGATAAGTGACCCGAGGGTCTGAAGCAGCGTTGCGCTGGTTTTGTTGATGTGTTGGGGGGGTTTGAGAAACTGGTTCTCTATGTATTTATAGAGTACTTCGATCGGTTATCTAACCGTTCAATTTGGTTATAATAACCGATCTCACCTTATTTTTGAATTTGCAATAGATTGTGGGATCATCAGACTCGCGCTCTTTCTTTGCCTGGACAGTTGGATCGGGCGAGTGAACTCACTCGCCCCTGTTTCTCCTTGCCACGCATTGTGCATCTGTAACTCTCTCTGTCTGCCACGCATCGCACTTCTGTAACTCTTTATATTTGCTACGCGTTGTGCTTCTGTTTATTTCTTTGTGCGCCACGCGTTGTGCTTCTGTTGGCCAGTGAAGAATCACATATATTTGTACTAACAATGCCCTTACCTTCCTTTACGTCTCTTACCATCCCGTCAGTTTGAAGAGACGTAAGGAAGGTAATTATTATCTTTCACACGTGCTACACCTCAGGAAGGAAAATATATGATAGCTCTCGATCAAATCGCCCCTTCAACTGCCTCCAAATCCCATTTTCCCTCTTTCTCAGCTCATTTGAACCTCATTCGAGCTGAAGTTCTTCCTCTGCTCTGCTCTTCTTCCTCTTCTTCTCTTTGGAGACTTCATCTTCTTCCTTCATTGTTCTAGCTTCACTAGTTCTTCTACGTCTAGCAATCATGTCTAAGAGGTCCAAGAAGTTTTCTACCACTGCTGATTCTTCCAATCCAAGCCAAGCCTCTCGGCCGTATTGACCGTAGAAGCTAGTCATATTTCGAGTCAGGTATTCTTTGAAACCTCTCCCTCTTCCTCTTCTATGATTTTGGGTCTAACATTTGACCAGTCTTTTCGTCCTTCTCTTGTACATGACCTCAACATCTTCTACCCTAGAACGGTTGGGGATCAGCTCCTCTTGTTTTCTGATGGATTAGATTGGGTGTTTGGATGGCCGGCCGATCAATTCGTTCTTGGCCTAGGAGAAATAAGGCTTTGAACGAATGGGTTGACTGTATGGCTCTAGATTATTCTACCTCTTGGAGAGCTTCTATGATTTTTGAGTTGATCCAATGTTCCTGCTTTGAAGTGACCATGGACCACAACCTTCTTGCTGTGGTCATTTGTTTTTGGAGTCGGTCGAGCAATTCTTTTCACTTTCCTTGTGGTCCTATGACTCCAACGGTCATGGATGTTGCCGCCATAATTGGTCTGCCTCCAGTAAGTGAGTACGTCAGTCTGATCCTGACAACGGACCAAGATGAAGTTTCTTTTGATAATCAGAACGCCCATGTATCTTATGGGACTTATATCTCCAGAGAAAGGGAGCGGTCGGCCGACCGTTCAAGAGCATTGCTCATTTCTTCTCATGCTACTGTGTAGAAATATTCTCTATGTCGTTTCTGGTCAAATGACCAAAGAGTATTCTCACCCGGCCATTGCCTTAGCGGTCAGTCGTAAATTGCCCCGATAATACTTTCTTCTTTGTATAGTATGAACTATCCGTGAAAGGACTAGTAGCTGTTGGAGGGTCCTTATGGCTTCTTCAATGGTGGTTGTACGAGTATTTCCCTTCTTCTTTCGGCCAAAATTTGGTTTCTCCTGTTTCCGGCCTGCAGTATTTTGGCCGTCGATGGCTGAGTTTTGCCTTCAATAAATGCTCGTTTGAGATTGCTTTCATTTCTTCTCTGGTCTTTTATCTGACCATGGTGATGCTTTGTTTCAATGCTTGTCCGGTCGGATGGTACTGAATGGCTGTTCGACCGTGATTTTCATTTAGCTTAGGATGCTGCGGCGATTGAGCGTAAGGGTACTCTAGGCCAGCTATTTGTTATGTCGGAATATTTCATATAGCGGAGCTATGAGTGGGGGACCTAGCCAGAACGAAAAATGCAGGGTGGAGCCATACTTTTCCCATTTCCGTGCTTGTCAGTTCATTCTGACTCAAGCTATCCCTATCCCTCAACGTTCTTCCTGGACAAGGATTCGGTTGATCGAGTGATTGTCAACTCTCCCGATCCGTACCAGAAATTATTGCGTAGCTTCTCTCATTTTGTCAAGGAATTTTCAAATGATCTTGCCTCCTGTTAGTACATATATATACGCATATCTTCATCGGCCAATAGAAGCGTAACACGTGGCGCCCAAGGAAATATACAAGAGTGCAACGTGTGGCGTACAAAGAGATAAACAAAAGCGCGACGCATGGCGGACACAGAGAAATAATGAATGTGTGACGCATGACAAGGAGAAACATGAGGCGATTAGGTTCACTCGCCCGGTCAAGCTGTCTAGGTAGAAAAAGAGCACGGGTCTGATCAACCTACAATCTAATGCAAATTCAAAAGAAAGGCGGGATTGGTTATCATAACCGAATTGAACGATTAGATAATCAATCAAAGCACTCTATAAGTACACAGATGACCAGTTCCTTCAAAGGGCCCCGAACACATCAACAAGACCAGCGCAACGTTGCTTCAGACCTTAGGGTCACTTATCTCCCTCATCATTGTGTCCGCCTCAACAACAGTGTTCGGTTCTTCTGCCGCTCACCAACCATTCACCCTAAAGTATTGCTCTCAGCATTGGTAAGCCCTTCCAGCCTGCATGTGGGTCACGACCGCTAGAACGTGAGGTTCACCAATAAATGCGGTCAGGGTCTATTGCTCTCAGCCTTAGACTGATCACCCCTGCCATCTCTCGGGAAGTTGCTCTCAGCCCAAACAGTCGCTTATTTAGCCTGCATGTGGGTCATGAACGCTGCGATAACCACTATCGGTTCACCAGTTTCTTTCTACCTTTTCCCTTTTTACCAGACACCTTGTCTCCTTGAGGAGTTTATCTCAATTCGATCGGTAGTCTATCTAGTCCGTTTGTGAAACACTGCCACTGGGATAACCACCGTTGGGTCACCTGTTTTCTTTCTATCCTTTCTTTTATTTATGTTTATTTGTTTCTATCATCAACAGTCAATGTTATTAAGTCATGAATAAAATCTTGATTGAAAGCAAGACTATAATGCATTGTTATATCTAATTTGGCATTATTTTCACCTATCTGAAGGAATTAGATGGACTCATAGCAAAGTAAGAACCCCAACCTTTGAACAATCACCTACCTAAGAATGGACGTATAACTGGTGGCCGATTACACGACCAATTGACTTACAACTCAATTTAGTCAGTGTTAATCGGCCCCTGAGGTCAAAATCCAGAATCTTTACTCTTGGACTAGACCAAGTCCTGGCACGCCCACTCGAGATACACACACACACTTACCTACACTGAACACCAAGCTTGCGCGTAGTTGGCCGCTAACTGCTGAGGAGGGACCTAGGAGGGAGCATACTCTTTTTTGGCATGCCCGGTAGGACATCAGGTGTAAAATGTTGACAAGGAGGAGTGCCAGACTCCCAGGGAAGGAGACAGATGAGCATCTGCCTTTAAGAGGCGGAGACCAACAGGTACGCGATCCTCCCAGAATATAGACGATTAATGAGGAGGGTCTGTGTTTGATCCTGCTCATCAGCAAGGAGACCCAGACGGGTCAGTACAGGCATTACTCTAGACCTTTACTAATCTGTTCACAAGATGGATGACCGAAACTAATCGGTCTCTTACATTACTCAATGAAAATATTGGCTGGGCAGCGGCTGTTCCCAGCGATAATCAAAGGGATGCTCTTCCAGTAGAGGATCCATTAATGGTTGGTAGAAGAAACGACCGTAATGAAAACTTAGCCACTCCTGTTACCGGTATTGATCAGGGGGCACCCAAGTTAAATGGCACAAATCCTAAATGGCCCAGCTAGGAAATTTAGGCATCGGTCAGGGAACACCTCTGTCCTTTATGACCGATAATGAATTATTCCAGGAGATCAATGACATGACCGATCCAGCGATTATGGGTCTTGACCGAAATCAGATCTACCATATGGTTCAAGAGGCTTTAGGCCACTTACCAAATAAAAGGATGATCGGGCTGCTATACAAAAGACCGTATCCCGAGTGGATCGACCGTCGCGATGAATTCCCTAGAGGGTTTAAAATACCAGAATTTTCCTTGTTTTCGGGCAAAGATGGTCAATCTACCATAGAATACATCAGACGCTCACCGTTCAGTGTGGGGAAGCCTCGGCTAATGATTATTGCAAGCTAAGGTTATTCGGCAATTCCTTGAGAGGATATGCCTTCACATGGTACATAATTCTGGCTCCCTAACTCTATACAGAGTTGGAATGAGATAGAAGAAAAATTCCATACTCAATTCTATAGAACTGAGCCAGAGGTTTCAATGTCCGATTTGACAAGGCTAAGTCAATTTCCTGATGAATCGGCCGATAGATTCATAGCCCGTTTCAAGAGGCTAAAAACAACTGGAAATTGGCCTTCCTTAAGACCGAGTTTGTGAAATTAGCCCAAAACGGTCTAGGAATGGAACTTTGGAAGAAGTTCGAGGCGATGGAATTCGTAGACCTGTTCGAATTATCCTCCAGGGTAACTAAGTACGAATGGCTTCTTAAGGAAGAAAGCCAACAAAAAACGGCCACGTTCGGAACCTATTACAAGGACCTGAACTATGAGATAGACCTGGCTGAAGTAGTAGCCAAAACACCAATAGTATGCTCATCCTTAATGAAAAAAGGGCGAACACGTGCCTGGCCAGGATTTTAAAAAGACCGTCTATGATAATAATAAAAGAGATGCGTTTGACGTATCCAAAAGTGAGGATATCTTCGATCATATCTTAAGGGATAGGTTCTTAAGGCTCAAAGACGGTCATCAACTTCCTACACCTGAGGAACTAAAGAAAGGGGAGTATTGTAAATGGCATGGCTCGAGAACACATTCAGCCGCTAACTGTTTGCTTTCCGGAATATGGTACAAGAAAATATTAACAACGGTTTGCTCAAATTCCCAGAGAAAGGGAAGGAAGTGATGGAGGTGGATGCCAACATAGTGTTTAATCTCGGATCCAACTCGGGGATCAGACCGAGTGAAATCAATAAATTTTCACTCACAAAACACCCAACTTGGATGATCCGAGATGCATCGGAGAATCCGACTTGCCGATTCCGAGTTGGATCGCCCGATCCGTATCGGGATCGGACCGAGTTGGGTGTTTTTGCATCAATATAAGATTGGTTTCAACTTGGGGATCGGACGATCCTTTACACTATGGATGCCAATCCATTCCCCATAGGTGTGTCAGTTAATGCGGTAGCCTCCACGGTGGTTGGTCCAGAGACGAGTCTTAAAAGAGAAAATTTGTGACCGGTTACATCCGAGAAAATGCGATAAGTCCATTACGGGAAAAGTTTGCCGAACTCCAGGCGGACTGGAAAAGCAGAGATAAGTCCATTGTACGATAGATGTCTTAGAGAAATCAGTAAACAGACTGGGCACCGTGAGGAAGACCGTAACGAGCGACGGTCCTATCAACAACCATGGAACAAATGGTCGAGGTGGGGGTTGGAAGAAGCTCGGTCATTGCCAAGGATGGTAAAACCACTGCTCGTGGAGCATAATAGGTGGAACAAAGTCACCCATCCAAAGTTTTCGCATCCAGTTATGGAAATGACCAAAAACCGGAAGAGGACATGGCAATGGCAACAGGCAGACCATAAAAGGATCCGTATCCATTTTTCGGATGACCGAGACCTGGTGATTAGGTAGGAAGAAGCAAAGGCAGCCCGAAAAACGGTCAAGAAAGAATTGGCCGAAGAATTGTCACCGAAAGATATGGAGGAAGGCCTACTCCAAACGCTATTAGCTAAGTTCGAAGAGTCAAATGCTCACATAAAGCCATTTAACTGGTTGATACCACCCCTACAAAATCCATCCAGTTCGGATCAATGCTACTGATTTCAATGCCATACAATATGGCCTTTACTTTACCAATAACCTTTCAGGCAAAAACTTCAGGTCAACAGAGCATGGTCGACCCAAAGGAAGACTTCGCTGTTGCATACCTCGGTGGTCTGGACGACAAGAAGACTGAACAAATGGCAGAGGTAAGAACAAACGGAGGCCAAGGTATGTCTTCCAACTCAATGGTCATCCTTCTAGGACGACCGAAAAGTTGACATTTGAGAAGCCACCTTAAAGGATGACTCAACACCTTAAACCCCTATATATCAACATCCATCTGGACAGGATTTCGGTCACCAATGTCCTAGTGGACAATGGTGCGAACGTCAATGTACTCCCCATTTCAATCCTAAAAAGATTAGGTAAGTCAAGGGAGGATTTAATCCCGACTGAAGTAATGGTCACTAATTTTGCAAGAGGGATTACTTTAACCAAGGAAGTCATCCCGATCGAATTGACGGTTGGGAGAAAGAAAATGGTGACCGCTTTCTTCGTGGTAGAATCATCTTCCAGCTACAGTGCACTGTTGAGAAGAGATTAGATCCACTCCAATTGGTGTGTACCATCTTCACTACACCAGTTGTTGATCTTGTGGAATGGAGACAAGATCGAAGTAATAATGGTGGACAGCAAGGCATTTTTTACCGATTCCAACACAGTTGAAGCCAAATTATACGGTGAAGAGGTTGGAACAGTACACTTCATTGATTGTGATAACAAAGGGCGACCGACTGGGATATCGATGACGGTTGTGGATCCCAATGATGCGGAAATTGAGGCATCCACGTCCCGGCTGAATGAGGTAATCCTCTACCGGTCAAGGGACAATGTGTGCGTTATAGAGGAGGTCCAATGAAAGACAAACTCAAAAAAGAAGAAAGGTCGGCTGCAGTTGAGGCCACCTTGGAGAAAATAAGAGGGTATTTGAAGGAAAAGGCGGCCGAGAAATGGTAGATAGTGAACATGACAGTGTATACTAGAACAAGAGGAAACATATGATCCTCACAAGAAGAAACTTCAATGGTGGATATAGCAGCGGCCCCAGCCAATTTGCAAAGGAATATGGATTCAAGATCCTAAATTCAACTCCCTACTATGCACAAGCAAACGGTCAAGCTGAGGTAACTAACAAAGTCCTAAAGAACATCTCGAGGAAGATTACAAGCCTCGGTCATGTCATAAATGGTTATCGGAAGTTGTCTGGGCATACCGTACGTCTTACAAGACAAGCATAGTGTTCCCTCCTTGGTCCCTCCTCGGTCCTAGTCGGCCGGTGGCTTGTGCGCTTGGTGTTCGGTGTGAATGTGTGTGTGTTTATCTCGTGCAGGAGTGCCAGGACTTTGTCTAGTCCAAAAGTAAGATTCAGGTTTTGACCCCAGGTACTGATTAACACTGACTAAACCGAGTTGTTGGGCAATCGGTTGTGTAATCGGCCACTAGTTATGCGTCCCTTCTTAGGCGATTGTTCAAAGGTTGGGGTTTCTCCTTCGCTATGAGTTCGTCTGATTCCTTCAGATAGGCGATTATTCACAGTCTTGCTCTCAATCAAGATTTTATTCATGACTAAAATAACATAAATAAAAGAAAGGATAGAAAGAAGCCTGGTAACCCAACGGTGGTTATCCTAGCAGCCGTGGGTCACGGTCAGACCGATAGACTGCCAATTAAATTGGGAACAGCTCCTCAAGGAAACAAGGTTCTTGATAAAAAGGGACAAGGTAGAAAGAAACTGGTGAACTGACAATGGTTATCGCAGTGGCCATGACCCACATGCAGGTTGGGTAAGCGACCGTTTGGGCTGAGAGCAGCTTCTCTAGGGGTGGCAGTGATGATCAATCTGGGGCAAAGAGCAGCAAACCCTGATCAGATTAATTGGTGAACAGAGGGGCTTCACGTTCCAGTGGCCGTGAACCACATGCATGATGGAAGGGCTTACCAATGCTGAAAATAATACTCCGGGGAGAGTGGCAGAAGAACCGAATACTGTTGTTGCAACGGAGGCAGCGATGAGGGAGATAAGTGACCCTAGGGTCTGAAGCAGTGTTACGCTGGTCTTGTTGATGATGTTCAGGGGGGCTTTGAAGGAACTGGCCCTCTATGTATTTATAAATTGCTTTGATCGGTTATCTAACCATTCAATTAGGTTATGGTAACCGATCTCGCCTTTCTTTTGAATTTGCATTAGATCGTCGCCTGATCGGACTTGCGCTCTTTCTCTGCCTGGACAGCTAGACCGGGCGAGTGAGTTCACTCGCCTTTGATTCTTCTTGCCACTCATTACGCATCTGTAACTTTCTCTATGTGCCACAAGCCACGCTTCTGTTCATCTCTTTGCGCGCCATGTGTAATACTATTGTTGGTTTCTTTGTGTGCCATGTGTCACGCTTCTACTGGCCAGTGAAGATACGCATATTTGTGTACTAACAATGCTCCTACCTTCCTTTGTCTCTTAGCCTCCTGTCAGTTTGAAGAGACGTAAGGTAATTATGATCTTCCTCATGTGCCATACCTTGGGAATGAAAAGAATATGATAGCTTCCGGTCAAAATGCCCCTTTAGCTATCCAAACCCTTTCCCCCCTTTTTTAGCTCATTTGAACTTCATTTGAGCTGAAGTTCTCTCTATTGTGCTCTACTGTCTCTTCTTTTTCATGGAGACTCCGTCCTCTTCCTCCATTTTAGTTCTAGTACTGGTCTCTTGTCTGCGTTCAGAGATCTTGTCTAAAAGGTCCAAGCAATTTCTTGGTGCCGCTGGTTCTTTCAATCCAAATCTCTCAGCCGCATTGATCAAGGAAGTTGGACATGTTTCAGGTCAGGTACTCTTCGAAACCTCTCCACCTTCCACTTCAATGATTTTAGGCCTGGTATTTAACCAGTCCTTTCGCCTTTCTCCTGTACATGACCTTAACCTTTGCCATCGCAGACTGGTTCTGGATGAGCCGCTCTTGTTTTCTGATGGTTTAGATTGGACGGCCTGGAAAGTCGGTCGATCAATTCATTCTCGAGTAAACAAGGCCTGGAGCGAATGGGTTGATTGCATGACTTCGGACTATTCTGCCTCTTGGAGGGCTTATGGGATTTTTGAGTTAATCCAACACTCTCGCTTTGAAGTGACCATGGACCACGATCTTCTTGCTGCGGCCGTTTGTTTTTGGAGTCAGATGAGCAACTCTTTTCACTTTGGTGAGTATGTCAGTCCGATCCTATCAACAGACCAAGATGATGGTGTTGGCTACCTTCCTTTTCACGCTTTAAATTGGATCTACCATCGCTGTTCTAGCCCTTTGATTTAATGCATTAAAACTCTACTAAGTATTTGTCAGCTCTCGGAGACCAACAACCAAAGCTAGGATGTGGATGGCAGAGCTGGACCAGAAAAGGAAGTCCCTCCTCGAAGCGGAGGAGCATGAAAAGAAGGCAAGAGTGGAGCTACAGGCTGGGTAGCATCAGGTTTCGGAGATTCTACCGAAGGTGGTGAAGGACGCTCAGGTTTCGAACTAGGTGAAGGGAGACTTTAAGAGAAGAAGGGAAGAAGAAAAGAAGTAGAAGAGAAAAAAGAGGTTATCTTGGCCAAGTTTTTGGCCATCAAAGGTAAACCCCTGTGAAGATTAATGCTCCGACCGGTGATGGCCGTTGAAAAAATCTTATTGGTTTATTTCGGCCATGGACCGTTTTGAAACTTGAGTTCGGTGACTTGTGGGATGGTTGTAGGCCATCAATATTTTACTTTTCGGCCGGTGGGGCCGTGATTTTTGTGAAGATGGCCGTGGGCCATTTTAACTTTATTTTATTGTGACGTCTATACATATTACGGCGCTAGGCCACTTTCTTCAATGGTATACTTGACATCTTAACTTTACTTCTGACAAACTGTTTACACGGTCACTTGAAATGGTGCATCTCACATAATAGGATAGTATTTCTTTAAGTGACGACTGTTTATAGTTCTTTTTCTCTATTGATCGGTCAGTTTTCAAATATCATAGGATCCCCCTTGTAGGACCTGTTGAACTCTGAATACTCCTTCCCAATTCGGTGACCATTTGCCATAAATAGGGTCCTTAGTCCCTACTAGCAAAATGGTCTTCCATACCAAGTCTCCTTTTGAAAAGGACTTGTATTTCACCCTTTTGTTGTAAATGCGAGCCACCTTTTGTTTCTTGGCCTGTAGAGCATCTAGAGCTCTAATTCGGCCGTCATCCAGGTCTTCCAACTCAGCTATCACGACCCCTGTGAACTCAGTTGGGGTGAAATTATGTTGAAAAGCTACTCTGATTGAGGGGATCATTACCTCTAATGGGAGAACCGCAGCATGTCCATAAATCAAAGCAAACGGCATGGTGCCGATGCTTGTCTTGTAATATGTACTGTATGCCCAGACAACTTCCGATAACCGTTTATGCCATGATCGAGGCTTGTCTTCGATCATTTTTCTCAAGACATTCTTTAGGACTTTGTTGGTTGCCTCAGCTTTACCGTTTGCTTGTGCGTAGTAGAGAGTTGAATTTAGGATCTTGAACCCATATTCTTTTGCAACTTGGGCTACTTGCCCCCTGTGAAGACACTTCCCATATCGACCGTTATCGTTTCTGCTATTCCAAACCTATGGATGATCAATTCCTTGATGAATTCGATCGCATCCACTTGGTCTACCTTCCTCATCGGCCTCGTTTCTACCCACTTTATAAAGTAATCTGTCGCAACTATGACGAACCCGTGCATGCTTGAAGAGATAGGATTGATTTTTCATATCAAATCCATGGCCCATCTTCTGAATAGCCACGGCTTTACAATAGGGAAATGCTCAACTGCAGGTGCATGCTGGACTGATTGAAATATATGCAGTTGGAAGAATTTTTTTTGGTTAAGATTGACTATGAAGTTCTTATATATTGGTTCCAGAACAAATAGCCAAATGTCTCAACTGGTTAGGATCAACATTGTTGGAAGTAATATAGTAAGTACTGGTTAATTAACAGATGCAAACCTAGTTTTATTAGTCCAAAATCCAAGTAAACCACTTACAATGTAATTGAAGAATCTTTTTTGTGTGCTAAACAAAAATAGAATCAGTATAGAGCAGGGCAAGAGAGCTTATTGTATTAGCAGATATTGAGGCGTGGAAAAGAATTCATTTCCTTGAAAATAATTTTGACCCAATTGGATATAGCTTTCTCGGTGTACCCTGTGAAATGGCAATCAATCTCTAGGATACAACAATTAGATTTCTGTTGATGTATACATGTAAAACAGATACACTGAACTTGTCTAATATATACTTCCTTAAGAAAACGATAATATATATATATATATATATATATATATATATATATGAAAAAGAATAAGATAATAAAGAACCTCTTATGTGTAAGAATGCTCATTTTCTTTTCTTTATATAAAGATGAAGTAGACACACCTAACGGAAATTCCATGACTGGTGCACCTAACTTGTGAACCAAGTCAAGGAAATTGATGCAAGACCAGCCTGCTTTGCAAATCTTGATGCCTTAAGGACCCGAAAACTGATCCAGCCTGCTTTGCAAATCTTGATGCCTTAAGGACCCGAAAACTGATCCGAGAGAGAGAAACTAAGAAGGAGAAGAAGGGTGCAGACTGCTAGAGCGCCACTGCCAAAATATAGATTGGACTCTCACCAACATGTAGCTAAAGGATTCTCACTACTACTGGAAAGAAGAGGTGTCTCACCTTTACAAAGGAAACAGACAACTGAAATTCTTTATTAACCTTGAAATGAAAAAGATACATGTTCTTATATAGGCAATTTCATATGATAACTGCTTGCAAACTAACTTTACATGGGACACATATAGGGCTTTAAACAAGCCAAGTTTTGCCCATCTTGGCCGGACTCGTAAACCTTGAGCAAGGCTCAGGCACATAAACCTTGACCAAGGCTCAGGCTTGTTAAAACATTTTGGGTTGAGGTTCAGCTCAGGCTCTTTAATTATTTTTGGCTCAGGCTCAGCTCTGCTCACAAAGGCCTAAGCTCGTAAAATGCTCGGCTTGTAGAAAATCTGAGTTCGTTCAGTTTCTAATTTAATTTGTTCACTCTTAATTTCATAAATAAAGAAGCATTTGACTTGGACTGAAATACATTAGTATTGACCATTATTATTATATATAATATATTAACATGTATATTTAATATGAATATATGATATGATATAGAAATATCAATGTATGATACCATATACAAACTGAGTTGAGCCTACTCAAGCTCGTTAAGACAGTGAGATTTTTTATTTTTATATTTTGGTTCAGGCTTGGCTCGCGAACCTAATTATAGAGCTCGAGCCTGAGCTAGCTCGGCTTGTTGACAACGCAAGACACATGTCCCTACAGAGGCTACATTTATACTTCTAAATAACTTCGTGGGCACATAGGCTTGAATCTTCAATGATCCATGGATCATATGGATTACCCATGGTTTAATAGTAAATTGAGAATATCCTTGGGTAGCTTAAGGCCTAACTAATGTATGTTGTGTTACATGGGTTGGGTCAGCTCGGTGGCCAGAATTACATCAGTCCCTATTTGTAGCGGGGTTTTTGGGGCTTAGAGGAGGGGCCTAAGACAGTGAACATGTGACCTGCACTGACTAGTCTGCTTTGTATCAGAAACCCTACAGACAAAAAAGGTCAAAAAGGATTTTGAAGATATATTATTTTAAAGATGACATAAGGAAAGCAAAAGTCGTGTCAAGACAACACATACATGAGCTTCTTACAATCTTGTGAAAGGTTTCATACTCGTCTTGTTTTGTACTAATCTAGTTTATCAAGAGACCAGATTCTGAGGATATTCGCTTTGAAAAATATCATAAAACACAAAAGAAGAAATAAGGGACTTTGTTTTGTTTTTGGCAAGTGTAGACATGTAGCATGGAAGTATTAGTGCTAGAGGGTAAGGACAACAAATGAAATCAGGGAGACAACAAATGAAATATGATTATCATTATCTCTGAGGTCAACTTAGTCAGTAGTGGAACAGGTTGGGTGGTGGACAAAAGGGCCACTCGGCACATATGTGCGATCCAGAACCTATTTGCCACTTACGAGCAAATGGGTGAATGAAAACAGGTTATCGCAAAGGAAAAGATCATGTAAACTCCTCGGAAACTCTTGCTTTGACTAAGTTCATTTTCCGGATGTGCATTATAATTTGGTTTTAGGTCATTATTGAACTGGGCCGGAGTCAGACTTGTTTTTTTTTTATTTTGGTGAGCTTGTCTTGATATTGTGAGCAGGGGAAAAAGGATATTGGAGTGATGAATTTTTGTAGCAAATGGTTATTTTAAGAATGCTAATAAAGTTGGTACTTCATATGCTTATATTGTTGAGTCTTTGGATTTCTGGAATGGTTGATAGAACATGCTGATATAGCTAATGAAATAGTTAGATCTTATTCATGACATGCAAATCTAAATTTTCTAAATTTGAGCATGTTGAGAAACTAAATGCTTTAATGAACCATTAAACTCGATTGAAAGAAACTCTGGACTCCCAGAACGAATGCACAATGACTTGGCAGATTGAAAAACCAAAGTGAGTGAAGCTGTTAAAAGATACTGTTACCTTTATGAAAGACATCTCTAGATATACAAACATTATATTTTTGAGAACCAAATATGGAAATGTTCATAAAATATGAAACATAAGAAGAAATTAATTTATAAGAAAATTAGGACTAAGGTCAGTTGGAGGAGGTGATTATAATTCAACCTTCTTTAAACTATTTTGTGAACAAAATGGAACTATATATAAAAATATTCATCAAAAGAGAAAATGGAATTATATATAAAAATATGCACCTTCTACACCGAACAAAAGAGGTATAGAAGAAAGGAAAAGCTGAATACAAAGTGATGATGCGTGTTGATAAGCTCAGGTTTACCTTTAAACTTGTGTGGTGCAGCATTCTTCTCAACTATCAATTGTTTGACATTCACATGATTAGTGCCGTGTGTAATAGAATTGTGAATAAGTGAAGATGGTAAGTGGAAACAGAAGGTGATGAGATGGGAGTTCTAAGGTAGATGTTGAATTATGACTTGCGTGGATTTCTGTCTACTCGTTTGAACTTCAGTTACACTCTTCACTCTACTGTTTCCATGATCTGTTGTTCTTTTTATTTGTTTTCTTTCCCCATAAAAGATCATCTGTTTAGTTGTTTTTTTTTTTTCATTATGTGTAATATTGTTTTCCCTGCCAGTCATTCCCCTTGCCAAAAATTTCCATGTGGTGAGCCAATTTTGGTGATGGCTGACTTACCAGGCTATGTGGTTTCCTGCTTGCACACCGGGAAGCTTGCTTTATTGGCAATTTTGGTTTCTGCTGGAATTGTATTGCAAGTTTTGGTGGGTGGTACTAATTCCTCGAAATTACATTTTGCTTTATATATATTCCAGTTCTTTTCGAAATCATAATATTTTCTCATTCATCTTGAGTCATGTTGCAGGCATGTGCTTTATACAATAATTGGTGGCCCATGCTTGCAGGTAATGGATCATTTAACTTGCATGACATTAATTGTTAGTCTTGAGAGTCCTTTGGCAGGGAATATTTCCAAACAGGATTAGAACTTTCTGTTTATCCTACATATATTATTTGCAATTCATATATATATATGAAAGGGGCGTGGGAAGTGGAACTTTCTCCTAATGGCTAAATTGTTTTTTCTCTTGTATTTCTCCTTCATATAAGCATTCTACTTGTATTGAGAGAATTATTAGTCTATATCTAGTGAAAATTTAGTTACTTTTAGGATTATTTGTTATTTTACTCTAAAAAATATGTAAAGGATCTTAGAGGTGATGACGCCCACTATTTAATTATTTTCTCAACCACCTCCCTTTTGGTTGCAAATAATCTATTTTTTTAATGTCTCCCAAATATAGTATCATTTCATTTGATAATAATAAATTACTCCCAAATTTTAGTATTACAATTACTAAAATGAATAATCAATAATAAAGTCTACAACAAGAAGAAAATGTAACAGCAAACATTGAGTAGTCATATACTAATCCATTTGTAATTATATAAATGTTGTGAAGTATCAATAAATCTTTAAATATCTCAATTCATTCGTTGAATAAAGTTAATTTTTGTTAATTCATGTGAATTTATTTATTTAATTTTTTTTATAAGTTATCTCTTCTAACTTTATTTATTAGTTTGGCATTTATTTAGGAATGCAAAGATGAACTTTTAGGGTTTGGGTTCAAGAACCTAAATTAAGATTATTAAGGCCTAATAGATGTATCAGTCCCTCTTTCATGCTATTCTATGGGGTATATGGGGAGAGGGGGAAGCAAGCGTATTTTTGAAAATCGAAAATGAAGCATGAGATCAATTATCAAGTCTTCTATGCTTATGGTGGCCTTGTGGATGGTAGTCCTTCCTGAGTTTAGTGTTATATCAGTATCAGAGATTCTGAGAGAGTGACAGACTGTAGCGAGTCCACCTTGGAGATCCAGTTGTTGCATCACATGGCACCCGTCCAGAGATGGGGTCATCAAGCTTAATTTTGATGGATCATCTGTGGGTAATCCAGTGGGTCCTTTCGGAGTGGGGGGTATTTTCAGAAATCATACAGGCCGAGTATTTCATGCATATTATGGAGTGATAGGGGAGGTGATTCCTGCCGAGCAGAGATGTGGGCACTAGTGTTTTGACTGAAAGAGGCTCGAGGATTTCTTTCGGCACTTTGGAGATTGGGAGTGACTCTTTTTCAGTTATTACGTGGGTGATCAATCCTTATTGTTGCCCATGGAGATTCTCTCATCTAGTCTGTTTAGCTGATTCGTTGGTTAGCGGTTTGAACGTCTCATTTCATCGTGTTCCAAGAACAGGGAATGGGTTAGTTGATCGTCTAGCTAGAGAGGAGGTGGGCAGAATAGAGGTCTTCCATGGTTTGCCACTGGATGACTTAGTAAATGGTGTTCCTTTGTCTTCCGTCTAGTTTTGTTCACTGTGTGGAGTTCTGTTATTTTACTTTATGTCTTAGTGGGATGTCCACCTCAGACATCCCAAGTTTTTTGAAGTTGTCTTGTTTGATGTACTATAAATCCATATATATATATATATATAATATTCTGATCCTTTATTCATAAAAAAAGGATTCTCAAGTCCTGTAATGTATTGCATAGTATGGGTATATAAAGATCAAGATCCACCATCTGAATGAGTCCTACTAATGAGAATGTACATAGAAAAAGATTTAAATAATTGATCTGAACTTTAACCTTGGTTTGTAGTTTGTTACCATTGAAAAAAATATAGTAGGATCAAATCACTGAATTCATTTGATGGCGAATTTGACTCTTGGCATACCAAAATCTAGTTTGATATATTTATATTTAAAATAATTTGATTTTATAATAACATTCATTGATTTATATGTAATAAATGTTTTAGGGGATCTAATTTTTCTTAATTATTTTTATATATTTAACAAGTAGTTTAGGAATTCTAAGATGGAACATTTACAATTTTGGTCTTAGAAACCCAAGATAAGAGTCTTAATCCCTAAATATAACGCATGACAAAGAATATAAAAATTAAGAACCACCACATCACATGTCGTATTTATGAGAATGTTCAAAGATAGAATAGTTGTTTACATTCTAGTATATTTTAATTTTTTTAGTAATTATAGGTGTCTCATCTCCAATCTGTTGATGATATGATTGTTTTTTTTTTTTTTGAAGCTGTGGAGGAGCAGGCTTATTGGGTGAAGTCTATTTTGAGATAGTTTCAGATCTTAAAATTAATTTAGAAAAATCTACCATTTCAGGATTTCATGTGGAGCAAGATAGACTTCAGCGATTTGCTAATGTTTTGGGGGTGTGGGGTGGTGGAGTTACCTATTAGGTACCTTGGTTGCCTTTGGGGGATTCTCCTAGGACTTAGTCTTTTGGTCCCCCATTGTTGAAAGATTGGAAAAACGTTTGACGGCTTGGAAGAGAAATTATCTATCTTTAGGTGGTAGAGTCACTATCATTTAGTCCGCTTTGGCCAATTTACCTATTTACTTCCTTTCTTTATATCAGGCTCCAGTAAAAGTCATTAAGGCTATGGAGAAAATTCAGAAAGACTTCTTGTGGGAGAGGGGAGGAGATCAAAAGAAAGATCATTTGGTCAAGTGGGAGATGGTGTGTAAGAATAAAGCAGCTGGTGGTATAAATTTGGGAAATATTCGAACTCGGAATTCGCCATTGCTTGACAAATGGTTTTGGCATTTTACACTGATTCAAATGCTTTTATGGTACAAGATAATTATCATCAAATATGGAATTGGGGCTAATTTAGGAAAAAATTGTCAAAATTCAAGAACTGTTAGTCATAGCCCTTGGAAGGCTATTTCTGCTCTTGCTTCCTCTTTTTTTCCTTCACTAAGATTTGGGGTGGGGAATGGTGTTCATGTTAGGTTTTGGCATGATTTGTGGTGGGGTGAATCCATCTTCAAAGTTAGGTTTCCTAGATTGTTCCTAGTTGTGCGTAATAAATATTCGGTGGTTTCTGATGTTCTTTCTTGGGATTCTTCTGGGCTTGTTTGGAATCTTGAGTTGAGAAGGGATCTTAGCGATGTTGAATTGGGGAATTAGCATCTCTCTTTGATATTCTGATTTTTTTTTTCATAAATCCCCTTATACCGAATGTTAGAATTTGGTCCTTGGAACCTAATGAGATTTGTTCTACCAAATATATTTTTTTTTTGAGTTCTTGGTAGAGAGACTAATTCTATTCCACCTTCTTTATCTCCTTCAAGGTTGTGGAAACCAAAGGTTCCTCTTAGAGTTGGGATTTTTATTTGGACTGCTATCCTCTATAGGATTAACACGAGTGATTTCTTGCAAAAAAGGAGGGGAAATATGGCTTTATCTTCTAACATTTGTTTTATGTGTAGGAACCATGGGGAATCTGTTGATCACTTTTTCTTACATTGTTTCTTTGCCAGGCAGATTTGGATGCATTTTCTTCAGATTATGGATATTGGCTTGGGTGCTACTAGGAACCATTGTTGATCTTTTGTCACAATGGAGATTTCGGAGTCAGCAAGGGAAGATTTTGTTGGAATCTCTATTTTTTGCGATCCTGTGGGCTATTTGGGGTGAGAAGAATAGGTGTATCTTTGAGGATATACAGCTTTCTTTATCTCAGATTATTCATGGTAGTTCTTGAATGGTAGCTTCATGTGTGAGGGTGCGAAAGCTTCATGGGTGATGGTGCGAATGGAGTTTAGGGATTTTCGGATGGACTCGATTATTCGGGACTGGAACACTATTTTATTTACTTCGGTGGGCAGTATTCATCATAATGTGGTTTGGCAAGCACCGGATAATGGGCTCGTTAAACTAAATTTTGATGGGTCTTCTATGGGTTACCCAGGTCCATCTGGCATTGGAGGAGTTTTCAGGAGATCAGATGGAGTGATTTTTCATGTTTTAGGACCGATTGGAACAACGGATTCGACAACAGCTGAAATTAGTGCTTTGATTGCAGGTTTGAAGGAGGTGAGGAAGATGAATTGGGAGCATATTCATGTAGAAGGCGAGTAATACTCGGTTATTTCTTGGATGTCTCCAAATACTATTTATCCTTGGCGTTTTGCACATCTTGTAAGAATGGCGAGATTTTTGAGCCATGGTTTACGGATTTCTTTTCTTCATGTTCTCAGATCTTCTAATAATGAGGTAGATGAGAAGGCCAAAACTGGGGTTACGAGAGGTACTTTTGTATCAGGGCCTCCTAGTGAGGATTTTTGAGATGTTTTGAGCTAGAGTAGGATGTAGATTTCTGCTTTGCTTTTGTTTTTCTAAAAATCATAGTTCGTGATTTTTCTTTTATATTGCTCATGTACATATTTTCACTTTGATGATTAACAAAATGTTGTTAATTATCAAAAAAAAAAAAAAAAAAAAAACCCTGTTTTAGTGTGTATGCAACTCTTTAAATCAAAATTTTTAGAATCAAAATTTTGATTCTAAAAGAAAAAGTAATCAAAATTACTTTTAATATATTTTGTTTTTGTGATGGATTTTAGAATATTAGAAAATCTGTTAAGAGAGTTTTAGAATCAAAATTATTTAGGTAAATTCTGCAAGGAATTTTAATAGATTTTTAATTGCTGTTTTAAATGGTATTTTGGATGTTTGCTAGTGTTTTTAGGTTTTATTTATATGTATCAGGTTAGGACTCTTTTGACTTCATTAGGATCAAAAAAAAAAAAAAAGCTTATATAAAGGTTTTATTATGGGTATAATTAAAGGTGATGAATTTTAGTAATTATCCTTTTCTTTTTTGTTATTAAATAGAATTTAAAAAAAAAAAATAAGGTAGTTGCTTTCTTACATAGCATTCGTTTGTTTTGGAGTTTTGAGCGTATTTTGGAGATTTTTAACACCAGGAAATAGGAGAGAGTGAGAGAGTTCTAATAGTAGTGAGAATCTAATTTTTAGTGTATAACTCCTAATTGTGGGTCCCAATCGATAGTTTAATAGAGTTTATTAATAACTAAAATTTCTCTAATACCTTAAGAGCACTATATGAAGATCCATGAATTTATTGTCAATATATGAATTCTGAAGATGATATTTTAGTCATGAAAAAAGTACAGAAAAAATCAATACATTTTGTTAGTTAAAAACAAAGAAAAAGGGGGGGGGGGGGGGGGGGGGGGGGGGGGGGGGGGCGG
>JAUPMG010000009.1:10734051-10754324 GCA_031762675.1 Pachysandra terminalis
GCAGTTTTCACTTTATTTGTTTTTCTGTTTTTTCAGTCTTTTAGTTTCTTTGGGGTCTTGGTGCTCATCTTGCGCGCCTGATTCTTTGTTTTCGTGTTCTTTGTAACTTTCTTACTATTTGCTTTTTCTCATATATAAATTGTTGGTTATTTATCAAAAAAAAAAAAGGGTTAGGAGGCCGTAGGGCCGGGACGAGCTCGGGTTTGTATTAATTTAGCCCGGCCCGGCCCGAAGATATGAGTTATACATAAAGTTTACATACGCTTGACATCATCCTTTGGTTGTAGCTTAGTGGTGAGAATTTCTTGTTGTCTTTGAAGTTTTGGGTTCAAATCTTTGTAACTGCAAAATTATACTATTTTTGCCTAATATCTAATGAATCAGATCTTATTATGGGCTGGCTCGGGCTTGGTATATAGCACAACGGGCGGGCTTGGGCAAGCAATGTTAAGCCCGAAGCTCGGGTCGGGCCGGGCTCGGGCCAACAAAATTTCACTTACCTATGGATAATGGCCCAGCCCGAGCTCGACCAAGCCAGGCCCGTTGCCACCCCTAACGGGATCCCATTGGAGGACCAAGTTTCTCAGGCCTTCGTAGTCCCTATAGAACTCTCCTATAGAAACTTGAATAGCATCCAACACTCCCTCTGAGTCCAACACCATCATGCACTAAAGGTTGGACAAAATCTTCTCACACCAAGAAACCCACCTCATGGGCAGATTAAAGTGAGAACGGAACCCGATTTCAGACAGAGGAAAATCACCCCTGCTAATACGGAAGTAGGATACTCACTAAGTCCAACACCTTCATGTACTCAAGGTTGGACAAAATCTTCTAACACCAAGAAACCCACTCCGTGGGCAGATTAAAGTGAGATGGAACCCGATCATAGACAAAAGAAAATCACCCCTACTAATATGGAAGTAGATCTTTTCTACCTCTGGATGACCTATGCTACAAGCCAAACGATTGACATAAGGGGTATTCGGTTCCTCGTCTTCTCCAACAAAAGTAGAGATGTGTTGAGCAAGCAGACATCTCCAGAAATACCCTTTCAAGCCTGCATAATTAGACGCACTTCGAGAGATGGAAGAAGTGGCTGTTGCATTAACAGAACTGGTCATGGCAGCAGAAGAGGCCATTGGGATACAATTCAAGCTGAGAAAATTTGAAAATGGAAGAATATAGAGAAGGCAAGAAGACAGACATAGAAATCTCAGAAATCTCGGATTGTAGAAGAAAGATTTCTTTGCTTCAATTGGAAACTCTTCTCTTCTTCCAAGGCGAAAGCTCAAACGTTTCAGGCGGTTTGTATACGATCATGGTATGCAATCATGCCAGGGGTATGTCTTGTAGTCTCGCATTTAATGCGCACTATTCCCAGTATACAACATTTAATGCCTGCCTCATCGAGGTATGCTCTCATGCTTTTTATTGTTTGAAATAAAAACCAGAGCACAAGGGGGCTAACGATGATGAAGCAATCTGATTAATCACTTCAGACACGTGTCACAATCTTAACGAAGGATAATTCGTTTAACAAGATATGATGCATAGCTTCGAATCATCTAGAAGCAATACAACTGCTTTCCTCATTAATTTACACGTGTGAACTCCAAATGGCGTCTACCATTTTATTGGGCCACGACATATCATAATAATCCTTCGGCCTGATCAGAATCTCTAATGTTCTTATCTTATAAGAGTTACTTCTTTAGCGAGTAACCTCTTAGAAGGATGGAATGGTCATTGTTTATCTGACAGGAGCTAACCACCATAATATGGTCAATTCGTCAAGCTAACCACCACAAGATGGTCAATTCGTCAGGCTAACCACCTTAAGAGGGTCAATTCGTCTAAGGGCCAATCACCCTCAATAGATTTTTTTTAGGGGAACCTCGGCAGTACGAGGGTAAGTTTTATTAATAATAAAATTAATGTTACATCCATAAAAGGGGGACATAAGACCAAACCCCTTCATAAATGAAACTAACACACTTAGTAAGCAAACTTACTTACAAATAACCTTAGGAAAAACCTTATACAAATTATTTTCTAATACAACCTAAACCAACCTTGTCCAAAAAAAACCAAATGACTAATCTCATTTGGAAAATTAATAGACGATAAAAAAGATGATCCTACTGAGTAACACAAGCCGCTTTAGCTAACCCATCTGCAACTGCATTACCTTCTCTAAAAATGTGACCAATTGAAGACTTGAAAACCCTAATAAGTTCATAAATTTCAGTCCACTTAGAAGACAAATTCCAAGGAGGAACTTTTCTTCTAATAGTCCACTCAACAATAAGTTTGGAGTCAACTTCAATAGATAAAGACATAAAGTTTAATTGAACACAAAGTAAGAGACCTTCAAGAAAATCCCAAACTTCAGCAAAGTTATTTTTAAGAACCCTATGAGATGTAGAAAAAGCTGCAACCACAGACCAATCTCATCCCTAACCACCCCTCCACCAGCACCACTAATACCAGGATCAAGGGTTTGTCCCCCTTTGAAGGACAAGTTATGGGCTTGTCACCCTCAAAAGACTCGATGGAAAAGCTTTAACTTCGAAGGAATCCCTATGGGAAAGGCCTTCGAAGGAATGCATATTGTTTATCCCCAGGGAAACACCCTCGGATAACACCTTTTACATAGACTATGCGGGACCTATTATTGCACTTTACTCGAGGGTAAATTCGAAGGAAACACATTATGTCTGATTTCTCTGAGTTCAATTCAAGGTCACTTGAGTCGGTTGTGTAACCTAGAACCTTAAGGGGTTTTATGACAACTCTCCCTCTCAAGGACGATTGGCCATGAAAATGGATTTCCTAATGAAGGTCTTAGATTTAAGGTCTCCATATATAGGTAATTCGACTATACTGGCCACCTTGTGAAGCGTACACAGTTGCCTTGATTTCCCTCGACGAAAGATAGATTAACATACCAAAAAGGGTTCCCTCGAAAGTGAGCAAAGTTTTGAAGCGTATTTGTTGTGGAATTGAAAGGACTACTTTATTTAAAGATGATTGCAATAAATCCCCAAAGTTATGTGATAAATCCTCAGTAGCTTATATAAATTTATATATTTTACTAACGGGGGAATTTTCCTTCTTAGGAATGGTGGGATAAGAATGTTTGTATTGCTTTGGATATACATGTTATGCATGTTACACGTGGTAGTGATTCATGGTTCTTGAATCTCGAAGCAACCCGTTACAGAGCAAATTCATTTAAAATTGTAGAAGCCCAACGGGCCTAACTCCTCCCAAAAGAGCTCTCAAGAGGGGAGGTTTACCACGGCACTTAAATACCACACATAGCTTGTTCGTATTACCTATGTGGGACAAAGCCACACATCCAACACACCCCCTTAAGTCGAACACAGCGGCACGGGCCCAAGAACGAAACAAAGCTCTGATACCAAGTTGAAGAAAGCCCAGCCCATTCAGCTCCTTAAAACCCATGTATTAAGCAGAGGGGAACTGGCACCTTATAACCAACACAGACGGGGCAAAGCCAGGCGATGTGGGACACATTCCAACATACTCCCCTGGACCACAACAGCCGGACAGCATCAGACAACAAACCCAACCAAGCTTTAATACCATGTAGAAGCCCAACGGGCCTAACTCCTCCCAAAAGAGGTCTTAAGAGGGGAGGTTTACCACGGCACTTACATACCGCACATAGCTTATTCGTCTTACCGATGTGGGACAAAGTCACACATCCAACAAAAATCAAGTGAGTCAGCACAAAATTCCTTCTGGAAATTACTTCTGCGCGTTGATTACGCGTAAACAATGGATGTGCTCCCTGCATGGAGATATTTCCAAGCATCTCTTTGGACATGGTTTTGGCTGACACCGGTCCTAGTCAAGAGAATATATTTTGGAATGTTTTGCCTATAAATAGCAGAGCATGCCCTCGAATCCGATATGATATGTCATATGTGAAGCACATAGACTATTTTGGATCCAATTCTTAACGTATGTGATAACTCACAGATACGTGAAAGGCATAAAAATGATAACTTATCATTTGACTCCTTGAGAAATAAAAGAGAGACTTGTGTCCCTCAAACACTATACTAAGGTTCCCTCGTTCTGTGGTGTGCATTCCTGTTGCATGCTTAAGACCTCACCTTCCATCTCTCTGTTTTTCTCTTTTTCCTCAGTCTTATTTACATGATACATCCGAGAAGAAACACTCTCGATAGAACGACTACGTGAGAGGCTATCTTGAGACAGACTTTTAGGACTATATCTATGCTAATGCAATTGTATTGGCGAACTCTTACCATATTCAATCAAGTATTCTAGTTTGTCATTTGTTACGATTTCTGCATCACCAGTAGTAGTAATATTTTTTAATATTTTCTTTTTTAGTTCTAATTATTTACATATTGATCCATTTATTTATTTTTGAATCTTGTCTCTAGTTCTCTTTGCTTCTAGATTTTCTAGTTTTTCTTTGTGTTACAATTGCTTGCAAATCTTTGATATCTGATTTCTTCTATTTTAACGTTAAAATCCAGCAACCTATAGTTTGATGTTGTAGTAAGATCCTTACAGATTTTGTAGTTTGACAGATATGTAAGGAAAAATGGTTAGTCAATCCTACTAGTAACCTTAAACTTCCAATTATCTTGAAATCTTAGCTTTTCTAGCTTCTTCAAAGCTTCTAAAACGACGGTTCTTGTGATTAGAACCCAATATTCCTTGGGGAGATTTAAAACTGTATAGGTACACCCAAGTAATGTATGATACTCTCTACGTCTGAAGGTGGCAGAAGGGGAGGAGTAGAGGGTGAATTCTTTGGGACATGGGTCCTGCTTCCATTTGTTGGATGCTTTGGGGAGAATGGAATAAAAGAAACTTTTGAAGTCAAGGAACTTGGGGTTGGCTCTATCATCAGCAGAGTGTTATTGCTTTTTGGTTGGTATTGGTATTACCAGATTTCAGGGATGTTTCTTTTTCCTCTTTTGTTTATGATGGGGAGGGGATCTGGAAATTATAATGTGAATTGTGGGCTAATTATTGTGAGTTTCTGTTTGTTGGCCTAGTGTATACTCTTCATGTCCATAGGGCTTTTCCTTTCTGATATAATTTAGTACATCATGTGTTAATTGATCAGGGAAAACAAAAAAAAAAACAAAACATCCATTGAATTGTTGGCCCCCCCTTTTTAAATTTGTATATTTTTATTAATATTATTTTTAATTCTTTATTTCAATTTTTGGCTAAATACAAGTATCTTATAGGCAGCAGCACCTGCAGTTTTCCATCTTACCTTAGAGTCGATTCTGTAACTCCATCGTAATATTTTTCTCACCTTTATAAATACTTAAAAAGTTGTATATTGTACCTTGTTTTAGAGGTGCACTTATTTTAAGGTATCAAAGGCCATCAGTAAGCATGCATCAAATTATGGATATAGTACTTTTGCACCACTACGTCTTCAACCAATCATGTCTCTTGATTTTAGGGTCCAAACTTGTTCCTCTATTGTTCATTATTGCAACCTTGATTGCATAATCTGAACTTGGTATCTGCAATATATCATTGTTTCATTAAACTAATAACCATCACATCAAACAAGATATATGATTACATAATTTTCTTCTTCAATTCCATGCCTTGTTGCTAAAATCAGAAGCTTTATTCTCATAAAGCTCACTGTCAATGTTGTGAAAGTCTAATTGAACCATAAAACTTTTAAGGCATGGAATTCAATTTAAATCATTAAATCATAAGACTTAATGATGTCCGTATAATTAGGACAAGATATATCTTCTTTAGTGTAAAGGCTAAAGTGGGGAAAAAGAAAAAAAAATCACAAAAAACCCGTTGCTTGAACTAGATTTTATACCCCACTAGAAGTAGTTGAATCCTATGATTTGATTGAATTGTACAATTCATGATTCAAATTTGAATCCCACATTTTTTTTAGCTTTTTACAATTCAAGGGACGGATTTAAATTGTTTTAGGTGGGATTCGATTTGAATTGTACAATTTAAATCATGAATCATACGATTTTGAAAGCATTCAGGCTTTTAAGGATTATTATTTCGTTCTTTTACTAGAAAGCTTATAGGCTTTCTTCATGTTCCTTGATCAGGAAAAGAAGTTAGAATGGGGAAAAGGCTTGGCTCAGAAGCGTGAAGCTGAAGCAAGGCAGCATGAATTAGAGCTTGAGAAGGACAAACCATTTGCAAGGACCAGGTAAATTTGTCCATTTAGATGCATAATATAATTTTGATTTCTTAATTTTTGTGTATTGCCATGTTGGATCACAAGTAAATTAGTAACTTACAATTTATCTAATCGTTCGCACCCTTTGCTAAGAAACTAAGCCTCCCCTCCTTCTTTCTCTCTTTTTCTCTTTTTCTTTTTTTTTTTTTTTTAACTCAAAATAAATGTGGGAGATAATTTGATAATGTACTTGACCACAAGTGACGAAGTCTTCCTTTTAGGGATTTCAACATGATTGTAATTTCTAAGAGGTCTGATGTAGGATCCTAAGGCATGGGATGAGGGTCTATGGAAGCATTTTATATTAGTGAACTCATATATCCCTCAAGCTGCAGTTTGTCATTCATGGCACAGCTTGGATACAATGAAATGATTACAATCACTTGGTAGAGCCTACATGAGATGTTGGCTTCCTCTGTTTGCTGCAGGAGAGAAGAAAATTTGTCCTATTTAGTTTGAGTTTAGCCACTCTGCCACTAGAGTGAGAAGATCTTTTTTCTATATCGGAGGTTTACAAATGCCTCATGCTAGCCTTAGTTTAGTCTCTAGTAAGGTATATATATAATTTTTTATTATTATTTTTTTTTCTATCAGTTATGCTGAAGGGGGTTTGCTTGTGATTACAATACATGTTTTGTTGAGTAGGGGACTGCTCATATTTTGTTCCAAACTAAATAACCTTATCCCTTTCGGCAAGTCGGTTTTCATATTCTTTTCTTTCATCCCCTTTTTGATCATGTCTTGCTATTATTTGGTTTTTAATGATCCAAAGTATGAATTTTTTGATTTGTGTGTTTTTAAAACCTATGGTTTTGAAGTTGCTTGATTAATACCTTACCAAGCTGGCTTGATTCCATATTTTATGACTTGGTACTCCTACTACTAAGCTATTTATCTTTTACGCTACAGTTTCACCGTGAAAGCAGTGCTTTCTCTTTGTGCTTCACTTCCCTATGGTTATAGCAATCAATCAATAAATGTATGTTTTTTTGTATGTAGAGATGATCCAGAACTTGACAAAATGCTGAAGGAGAGAGTAAGATGGGGTGATCCAATGGCACATTTAGTCAAGGTAATAACTCGCTTAAGAATTAGGTGCCACAACTGATTGTGTCAATTGATCCTTACATTCTTTTCAATTTTTTTTGGCAGAGAAAGCACTCGGGGTTAGTTATGGAAAACCTAGGGGATGACGAGAAGATGAAAGAATCTGGGTTTATAGTTCCTCAGGATATTCCGAGCCACAGCTGGATTAAGAGAAGATTGGATGCTCCCCCAAATCGTTACGGTATAAGCCCAGGAAGACATTGGGATGGAGTTGATCGAAGTAATGGTAAGTCATATATATGCTCTTCTGGCTTCCTTACTATGTTGACTACTGTGTGAGAAGTGTGAACGGTCAAAACATTGAAATGAGATATCTATGTTGGGAAACTGATCTGTTTCTGTTATTTCGTCCGTTTTAGAGGATTTGAGAAGGAATTCTTCAAAAGGAAGAACGAGAAACGAGCTACAGAATCGGAAGCTTATCTCTGGTCTGTGTCTGACATGTGAATGAGGAGCCAAGCAAGAGATCCCCATTACTGTACTTGCTTCGTCCCCAATATCTTTCCTAGAAAGGCCCCCCGATCTTCTGCATACCTTGCTCATTTAGCAGCTACTAACAGCTACTATCTCACCGACTGGATAAGAGCATGACTAGGTATAGGCGGCAGAGCTAGCCAACAAGGAACTCAACCACTAATTAGCAAAGCGAAGCAGCCCCATGCATAAGCGCTTGTACTATAGTCGTTCTTTTTTTACTGGAGATTAGGAATTGATGGACTTTCCATAGGATCCATTTTTAAGTTTGAGTTACCCAGGTATATGCAGATTTGTTCTGTTGTAAATGTTGAAAATATTCGGTTGTTCGAACCATCACTCTTGGATGAACGAAAGGATACCACTATCTTACGAACGGTGCATGATTTAGTGCTTAGCATAGTGTTTAAACTCTATTATCGGATCATGATTTAGTTTCTAGCCTAGTATTTAAACTCGGTATTAGATCAGGGATTGTCCTGGTCTGATACCAAGTTGGATCACCGATCCAACTTCGGATAGGCCAATCCAAACATGACCCACTAGTTTTTTTTTTTTAAAATCACAAAATTGTTTAGGGGTGCCAGACGATCCAATATGGATCGTCCTATCTGATTCGTTCAGAATCAAGTCAGAGCTTTTACAATTTTTGGGATCGACTTAAGATCGTGACTTGTCCCAAGTTGTATCAGCCGATTTGGGATCGGCCTCTTTCTAACCAGATTGAAGTTCTGATCGGTGGTTAAAACATTGATCCAACTGTATCTACAATGTATTCCTCCCTAAAACTTTGAGAATTGGTTGTGGAATTTGCTGGAAATGAGATTTGAATTCCAACCCGTTTGAGAGACATTATTTGAGATTTGATTTCCAATTCAAGAATTTGGACGCATGGATAACCTTATGTAAAGGCAAATCTGGAAAATTAGAAAAAGGTGTTGGCACACTTACAAGATAACTCATGGCGATATATATATATATTCAAGGTAGAATAAATACAATCAATTTCAATAACTATGAAAAAAACGATCACTCGTTCATCCCGCATCCTACCAATGCAAAATCTCATACAAAAATAAACAGAGAAATCCGCTACATGCTACAAATGGGATATGTATCCCATTTGTCACCAATCACCTACACATTAAATTCAACAAACACTTGCACCTGTAAATTCAACAAACAACCTTTATTTAAAAATGAAAAAGAAAAAGAGAGAAACATATTAAATGCTTTAAAGAAGCTGTTATAACATATTAAATGTTTCAAAAAAATTGTTATAACACATTAAATGCTTCACAAAATTAAAATAACATATTAAATGCTAGATATGCAAATAGTAACTCGAGTAAACAGTGCTTCGAGTGAATAGCAATCTCGAAGGTTATTGAACAATGATTCGAGAGTCAATGAACAGTGATTCGAGGGTCGATGAACAGGGTCGAGAGGGGCCAATGAACGATTTTTTGAAGTCTCAATGAACATTGTTTCGAAGTCCTAATGAACTGTGTTTCAAAATCTCAATAAATAGTGTTTCGAAGTCCCAATGAACAGTGTTTCAAAATCACAATGAATAGTATTTTGAAGTCCCAATGACTAGTGTTTCAAAATAACAATGAACAGTGTTTCAAAGTCCCAATGAACAGTGTTTCGAAATCACAATAAACAGTGTTCCGAAGTCCTTCAAAGTCCCAATGAACAGTGTTTCGAAATCACAATAAACAGTGTTCCGAAGTCCCAATGAACAATGTTTCGAAAATCACAATAAACAGTGTTTCGAAATCATAATGAACAGTGTTTCAAAATTACAATGACAGCATTTTAAGAACTTAATTTGTTTAAAATATGTAATAAAATACTACAATTGATATGGTGTCACGTGTGTGCCTAAAATTCAATCATCATCATTATCCCCCTGCACTTATAGCACTTGAAAAGAGGTGTGAGTGCATTCCAATGATGACGTGAAAAGAGGCGTGAGTGCATTCCAATAATGATGTTAAAAGAGGCGTGAGTGCATCCAATGATGACACAATACAATTAGAACATGAAACATATGTTCCTATATATTCGAAGTCAAAATGTGAAAGTTACAAGTCGATGTTCATGACTTCGTATGAATTGGCCATATTTGTGTGACAATCCCAATGAAAAATATAATAAGCGACAAATTGGCCATCTCAGGGTGGCAAGCCCGATGAAAATATACTATCGACAAATTTGCCATCTCGAGGTGACTAGCCTACTGAGAGAAATAATATGATGAATTGGCCATCTCAAGGTGGCAAGCCAAATGCTAAGTAATATGATAAATGAAGAAATGACCATCTCGGGGTGGTAAACAGCTAAGAAATATAATAAGTGACGAGTTGGCCATCTCGATATGACAAGCCGCTAATGACGAATGAACCATCTCGGGGTGGTTAGGCCCAATGACGAATTAAACAGTCTCAGGGTGGTTAAGCTCGATGACGAATTAGACCATCTCAGGGTGGTTAGCCTCGATGACGAATTAGACCATCTTAGGATGGTTAAGCCCAATGATGAATTAGACCATCTTGGATTGCTTAAGCCCAATGACGAATTACACCATCTCTGGGTGGTTAGGCCCATTAAAAAATATAATGAATGGATATTTCAAATATATGGTATGTGATCCCCCAATAAATGAACATCACAAATATATAGGGTGTGGGCCCCCAATTGAATAGTTAAGCATCTCATCTATAAACAATATGATCTCTTGGATCTCAAATTTGAAGATTGATAAGTTTCATGCATCAGTAGGCAATATTTCATGAATGTTGCAGTAATAAGCAAGAATGTATTAAATAATTAATATTGAGATAACTAACTCAATTTTATGACTTGTTGAAGTAGTGACTTCAAATGAAAGTGGTATTCGGATTCGTAATCTTGAGTGAATAACGTATAGTAAAATTCAAATTCGTACATGAATATTAAAATTGCATATTCGAATTAGTAGTTAATAGTGCAATTCAAACTTGTAAATTTGAACTAACAATGAATAATAAAATTCAAATTTGCAAATGAATAGTAAGTTCAATTTAACAACCAATAGTAAAATTCAAATTGTAAATTAGAGTGAATAAAAGTGAATTCAAGAGATATGAGCCATTTTACTCATCTATTTAGACTGACCCTTGTGTGGTTCCATTTATTAGAGTATCAAAATATGCTATCATTTGATTCTAAGTGTGTGATAACCGTTTGTCAGTGTATGATTATCCATACACATGGAGTCATTAATTTATTAAAAGATGTAGGTACCACATTATAAATCTAGATTTGTGACACAATGTTATATTATTATTAACTAAGAAAAAAAATTTCTTTACAAACTTCTCATCTTCTGCTTTAGAAAATGGTCAAACGACCTGCAGAGATTTCAACGACTTTGGCGTTGAATTGTGTTATTGTTATGATGAGAAAATAAGAACTCTGCAATAGTCAAAAATAAATGTCATAAAAGACAAAAGTCCTTTCAATAAAAGAAACATACTGAGCAGTGGGTCTTATATCTAGTGAACAAGAGCTCGAAGAGAGAGAACTCGAGAGAGATGAGGAACTCGAAAGCTCAATAGAGAAGGAATTCAGGAGTTCATTTTGGGTGAAGGAGCTCGAGGAAGAAAAGAGGGAGCAAGTGCGACACATAAAACTTTATGATAACACAGAAGCTATTTCTCAAGCCAAACCAATCATGCCGGATGTTCAATTCCCTCAAAAACCCAAACTTCTACATTTTCTATGCCCGAAAATCTTCAATGCCAACTGTTTGATTTCAATCATCAATATTTAGTTATCGGCTTCGTTTTAAGAGTCACAATAAGTTGGAATTAGGCTGTAACTTTTAGACTAACTATTAGTCCAATGTTGGAATTTCTACAATCTCTGAAGGTTTAACCTTTACAGGACAGATCACGTGCATGGAGACTGCTCATTAAATATATTGATTTATTAATGTTACCTTAATGTAGATAACTTGAGATTAGTGATTTTTATGATTTATGTAGGGGGCTTGCTTCTGCGTTCATCCCGATATATAAGATCGATGAATGGGAGATCGAGAACTCGAGGAGGAAGAAATATGGAGCTCGAAACAGAGAGGGCGAGCTCAAGGGGAGAGGACTCGAAGGAGAGAGAGTCCGAGAGATATTGCTTTATTCATATTTTAGAATTTACAAGGGGTCTGACATGCTGTCACATCTTCAAACTGCTTTCTATTTTATTATTTTTTTTATTTTTTGAAAAGAGGACCATCTGACTCTCATTAATGTTAGCTTAATCAGTTTTTACAAATGAGACAGGTGGGTCAAAAGTTCAGAGACAATTAATTAGAACAAAAACCTGTCTATGATTGCAGATTTTTTTAAGTTTGCATGTTACATTCTCACTGAAGAGAGAGAGATGAGTTTGGGAGGTGATAGTTCTTTTTTTTGAAGTGGGGTCCACGGTCGAGTGATAATAGTGGGAGGGCATATGTGCAATTTCTAACTCGATTGAAAACCTTATTTCAACAATAAATTTTAATTTGAACCTTGTAATTTTGTAATTCGATTTGCAAATATAGAATAGGTCATTTTTATTTTAGGTGAAATAAAGGATC
Source organism: Pachysandra terminalis (assembly GCA_031762675.1). NCBI lineage: Eukaryota > Viridiplantae > Streptophyta > Magnoliopsida > Buxales > Buxaceae > Pachysandra > Pachysandra terminalis. The sequence goes on from JAUPMG010000009.1 coordinate 10,746,519, forward strand.
ACCAAAAAGAAATGAAAATCACATGCTTTTTATGTTGTGTATATAATTTGTGAAAAATACCTGCTTGTTGGAAAAGAACGTCGAACAAACGTCCCCAGTGGTGTCGCCAAAAATGGTGATGCTCAAACCGGTAAATGACTATTATGAAAGTCTGATGTCAATTAATCGAGAACTGTGATTATTGGTTTGAACAACAAAGGGTTCGAATACTTGAGCTTCAATGGCCTAAACCAAAGATTGGTTGTTCCAATGTAGGGTTTCCTTTGAAAGGGATGAAAACGAGGGAGACAGATAATAAATCGATCAGGAATGCTTAAAAAGACCACCATAGATTAGCTTTCGAAAAATGATTTCTCAGACAAACTTTGAATGTTCAGAAGATTTCAGAGAAGGTCCAATGTTCAGGAATCCAATCCCTCTTTCAGTGCATGATTTTTTTTCTTTTAATAGCCTATATGTCCCCAATTCTCATTACTTGATCGTTATAACGTCTAACCAATACAATAAAAATACCTTATTAATGTATACAAACTTTGATTTAAAGCTTTCGATCAGGTATACAGAACATTAATAAATACTTGTTAAACTTTTGATCAAGAATAAATGTGAAGTCATACAACTCATGAAAGACACTTATTATGCTTTATGCTTTCTGTGGTGATTAAGTCCTTTAACTATATCCATAGGGTTCTCGATGAGACTCATCTCTCTGGCCTCCATTCCTGAAAGTCTATGTATTATTTCTCCCATGTTTTATGTAAAGAACCTCGAGTTTAGGGCGCTCGAGGAATGATTGGATGTCAGAGAACGTTCCCTTAAAAGGATGCAATCAGTAATATTACAACTTCAAGATGTCAATATATTAATTTTGGAATGTCTAAATGTCTCGAAAGACAGTTTTGAGATAGCAAGCTAGTGATTTCAAAAGGTTGCTCAAAATAATGAAAGAACTATCTCGAAATACGGTTTCGAGAAAATAAGATAATCATTTCGAAAGATAGCTCAAAATAATGAAATAACTATCTCGAAAGACAGTTTCGAGATATCAGGATAATCATTTCGAAAGTTAGCTTGAAATGATAACATTATGTTGATCGCCTTATTATTTGAGGTGGTGAACATTATATTGCCCACAATGAGAAATTTGCCTTATCGAGGTGGCTAGCCTTAAAATGACAAATTGGCCCTTCAAGATGGCTAATCTTAAAATGATGAATTGGCCCTCTCGAGGTGACTAACCTTAAAATGATAAATTGGCCCTCTCGTGGTGACAAACCTTAAATTACCTCTTATAAAGTAATTAATGTCTTACTTTGTACATTTGATAGTTTTAACTTATGCAAGATCGAAGGGTAATTTTGACCCTTAATAAATAACCTCAAAGGAATCCCCAAGTAGTGGGTTTATGAAGTGCTAAGAGTCCATCCATCACAAGTGAACCCTCGACCAAACATACTTTGAAGGGATATCCTTACACAACTGGTCCTCAAAGGATGTTATTTCAAGAGGTTGTCCCAACATAGGTGGGCCCTTGAAATATGTCACGAGATATGTCACTTAGAAGGGCTATCCCAACATAGGTGGGCCTTCGAAGGATATTGGTTTGGGGGGGCTATCCCAACACAGGTGGGCCCTGAAAATATGTCACTTCGAAGGGTTATCCCAACACAGGTGGGCCTTCGAAGAATGTTGGTTTGAGCGGCAGTCCCAACGCAGGTGGGCCGTCAAAATATATCATTTCGAAGGGCTATCTCAATATGGATGGGCCTTTGAAGAATGATGGTTTGAAGTGCTGTCCTTACACAAGTGGGCCCTCAAAATATGTTACTTCGAGGGCTATCCCAAGAATGCTAGTTTGAGGGGTTGTCCCAATACAGGTGGGCTCTCAAAATATATCACTTCAAAGGGCTATCCCAACATTGGTGGACCTTCGAAGAATGCTGGTTTGAGGTTCGGGAATGTCCCAACCGTTCTCCTAAATGGAAGAACTATTCGTTTAGACAACGCTACATCAATTCCAACAAGCACAAATGTGAGATAACACATAACAAGCATAAAGCGAGATAAAAAATAGAGACACAAGATTTACGTGGTTCGGCAACGTCGTCTACATCCACAGATTTACATGTGGATCTCATTATTCTCATTCAATTGTGGAGATATACAATCGATAGATGTTACAGAACATACATGAAAGAAGAGAAGAAGAAGGGATAAGAATCCTCTGTTACAGAACAGAAGAAATTTTTTTCTTTTGTTTTTTGAGTATTGGAGAAGGCCCATGTCACTGTCCTCTCCCATATCTTTGTGTGTCCTCCCTTTTGAAGAGAGGAAAGTCACCTCCTATCTTATGTCGTTTCTTTGTCTTTTAAAGAGCCAATCGTGTATCTTCCTTCAGAAAAAACTGACATAGCCCATTAAATACTTTAAAGAAAACTGACATAACACATTAAATGCTTCAAATAAGTTGTCATAACACATTTAATACTTCACAAAACTGACATAACACATTAGATGCTAGATATGCAAATAGTAAAGTGAATAGTGATCTCAAGAGTCGATAAACAGTGTCTCGATGGGCCAATGAATGGTATTTCGAAGTCCCAATGAATAGTGTTTCGAAGTCCCAATGAACAATGTTTCAAAATCACAATGAACAGTGTTTCGAAATCACAATGAGCAATGTTTCAAAGTCTCAATGAACAGTGTTTCGAAGTCCCAATGAACAATGTTTCGAAATCACAATGAATAATGTTTCGAAATCACAATGAACAGTGTTTCAAAGTCCTAATGAACAGTATTTCGAAATCACAATAAACAGCATTTTTAGACCTTAATTGGTCTAAAATATGTAATGAAATGGTTCCACTTGTGTCACCAATAAAGTGGTGCCACGTTTGTGCCAATATTCAATCATCATTATCAGCCCCCTGCACTCATGGTACTTGAAAAGAGGCATGAGTGCATTCCAATGATGATGTCAATACAATTAGAACATGAAACTTCAGCTCCTATATATGAAGACTGATGTGTTGGGGCATTATATTCGAACTTTCGAAGTCGATATGTGGTAGTTACAAGTCGATGTTCATGACTTCGTTTGAATTGGTCACCTCAGGATGGCAATCTCGTTGAGAAAATATAATAAGCAACGAATTGGCCATCTCAGGGTGGCAAGCCCGATGAATATATAATACTGAAGAACTCGTCATCTCAGGGTAGCTAGCCTGCTGAGAGAGATAATATGATGAATTGGTCATCTCAGGGTGGCAAGCCCAATGCTAAGAAATATAATAAATGAAGAATTGGCCATCTTGGAGTGGCAAGCCGCTAATGGGGAATTTACCATCTCTAGGTGGTTGGCCGCTAAAGACAAATTAGAACATCACAGGGTAGTTAGGCCCGATGAAGAATTAGACCATCTCAGGGTGGTTAGGCCTAATGAAGAATTAGACCATTTCAGGGTGGTTAGGCCTGATGACGAATTAGACCATCTCGGGGTGGTTAGGCACAATGACGAATTAGACCATCTTGGAGTAATTAGGCCCAATGACGAATTAGACCATCTTAGGGTGTTTAGGCCTAATGACTAATTATACCATCTCGGTGCGGGTAGGCCCAATGACGAATTAGACCATCGGGGTGGTTACGCTCATTAAGAAATATAATGAATGGATATTGCAAGTATGTGGTGTGTGAGCCCCCAATAAATGAACAACACAAATATATAGGGTGTGAGCCCCCAATTGAATAGTCAGGCATCTCATCTATAAACAATATGATCTATGGGATCTCAAATTTGAAGATTGATAAGTTTTATGCATTAGATATTTCATGAATGTTGCTGTAATATGCAAGAATGTATTAAACAATTGATATTCATATAACTAACTCAATTTTATGACTTGTTGAGGCAGGGACTTCGAATGAAAGTGTTATTTGAATTCATAATCTCAAGTGAATAAAGAATAGTAAAATTCAAATTCGTACATGAATATTAAAATTGCATACTAAAATTAATAGTGAATACTGCAATTCGAACTTGTAAATCCGAACTAATAATGAATAATAAAATTCAAATTTGCCAATGAATAGTAAGGTCGATTTAACAATGAATAATAAAGTTCAAATTGTAAATTCGAGTGAATAAAAGTGAATTCAAGAGATATGAGCCATGTTACTCATTTATTTAGACCGACCCTTGTGTGGCCTCATTTATCATAGCATCAAAATATGTTGTCATCAGATTCTAAGTGTGTGATAACCGTTTGTATGTAGTGTATGATTATCCATACACATGAATTCATTAATTTGTCAGAAGGTGTAGGTCCCACACTAGAAATCTAGATTTGTGACACACAGGACTCTATTATTATGATAACAGAGATTTCAAAGAATTTGGTGTTGAATTGTGTTATTATTATGATGAGAAAATAAGAACTCAACAACAGTTAGAAATAAATGTCATAAAAGACAAAAAGTCCTTTCAATAAAAGAAAAAAACTGAGCAGCAAGTCTTGTATCTAGTGAACAAGAGCTTGAGCGAGATGGAGCTCAAAGAGAGATAGCTCGAGAGAGATGAGGAGCTCGAAAGCTCAATAGAGAACGAATTCGGGAGTTCAACACGGGTGTAGGAACTCGAGGAAGAAGAGCTCGAAGAAAGGAGGGAGCAAGTGCGATTCAGGAGACTCTATGATAACACTGAAGCTATTTATCAAGCCAAGCCAATCATGCCGGATGTTCAACTCCCTCAAAACTCTAACTTCTTTTCTATGCACGGAAATCTTCAACGCTAACTGTTTGATTTCAATCATCAATATTTGGTTATTAGCATCTGTTAATGTCATAGGGATTTCCCAGACATTACCATTATGTTTGTCAAATGTGACAATGTCCTTGAGTGCCTATGTCATGTCCTACATTGAAGATCAAGACAGACTACACAAGGAAGACCGAAGCTTCAACCATGAGCATCTGAAGAAAGGTTGCCTATTTGAAGGTATAATACACACACACACACACACACACTAGACAGACCCTAGGAACACAATATTCATAACACATCATGTGTGTTTCAAGAGTTGGTTGGTGAGCCCTATACTAGTTAAGGGACACACCGCGATCTTTTGGTGATCTGGACAACCATAGATTGCCCATGAATGGTTGATACCTTTCATGGATTGACCTTGAGGTTGATTTGCCATAAAAAGACTTATTAGGCAAACTCGGGTCCGTGCCGATTGAATCACAGAGCAAAAAATTTGGTCTGTGTGATCTGCACAGTGCTCGGTCGACCGGCTAGGGTATCTGACTGATTCCCAATCAGTCGGTTCCCAATCCGACCGCACAAAGACATCTTGCTATTTTTGGGGTTTGTAGGCACCCTGTCGACCGGACAAATGGACGGTCGACTGGACACCGGCAGACAGGCCTGATGCCTTTTTCCAATAGCCATTTAACGCACTAACTTTTGTCGTTATATAGCCGTTGGGAGACATCCGGTCGATCGGCCATTGCAGGATTTCAAACTCTATATAAATAGAGCACAAATCCCATTTGCAATGTAGAGAGCAAAGAGTAAGCCTTAGAGCATATATCATTAGTAGTCACTCTTGTGCCTTCTGAGCATATCCTAGCCCTATCCATTAAATCTTTAAGATTTTGTACTCTTAATCATAGGCTAGAGATTACTTACATTCATTCTCTTCAGACCAATTGAAGTAGAAGAAGTAAGTTGCTCATAAGACCTTCCCCTAGTGTGTAGACATATATTCACATCACACACACCTTAAAGGGTGTAAGGCCTTCGATTTCAGCCGACATCATCTTCAAGGAAGAGCAAGGATTGTGAAGCGGAAAGCGGGAATTAAAGCCTCACAAATGGGACGAAAATCGTGTGAGAACTCTCCGCTTATGTAAGTCTCTGTTTTGTTTACTTGTGCAAACCATTTTAGGTTCTAGGATCCCTTTAATTTCTAGTGGGTTGAGATTGCTTGGAATCAATCTTGTGTTTCGAGGTATCATGAATAACCTCATTGTAATCTAGAGATAGTGTGGACTATCTCTATGTTCGGTTTTATTGGGTGTGTCTTGGAAAACCCAATCAGTTAAAATCCTTGAGAACCGCAAGGGTTGATCAAGGGAGTGGATTAGACCGTGGGCTGAATCACTATAAATCTCTTGTGTCATATGGTATGCTTGTGTATTTACATTTGCCTTATTTATATGCATTTCCATTAATCATATGAGAGCAATTGAATTCATGATTAATTGATTTAAGATCAACAATAGCATAATTGAATAGGTATTTTACATAAGACTAATAAATTCCGCATATCGGTCGAAACCTTTCCCCCCCAGGTGCATTGCTATGCCCGAACTTTCAATTGGTATCAGAGCCTTGTGCTCAGATTTTAGGCGAATTTTCCTTGGGCTTACAAATCCACATATTAGCGATGTCCAAATTTGAGGGACAAACCATCTCTAGACCACCATTCTTCAATGGGAATAACTAGGCCCATTGGAAAGCTAAAATGAAGACATTTTTGAGGTTTTTTGATGACACGGTCTTTCTAGCAATAAGTAGACCATGGTCTCCTCCCACCAAAAAGGCTAATATCGATGGGCTAAAGAAACACGTATCCTTTGACTATGAAAAGTGATCTAATGCCAAAGCCCTTAAAGCAATTACATGTGCAATTTCACCTAATGAATATTGGAGAATTTGTACATGTTCTAATGCCAAATAGGCTTGGGATATCTTAGAGATGACTCGTGAAGGAACCACTATAGTCAAGCATTCCAAACTCCAACTATTCACCGCATTCCAAACTCCAACTATTCACCACAAAGTTTGAAAAATATCAAAATGGAGGATAGTGAGATCATGGATTTTTACTCTCGGTTAAATGATATAGTAACATCCATGTGGGATTTTTACTCCTCCATTGAGGAGTGTAGGGATATCGACCTACTCAAAGTAGAAGAATTAGTAGGATCTTTACAGGCCTTTGAAATGAATCCCGAAAGGTAAAACCTCTGCCCTGTCCTCATCCCACCCAAATGAGAACACTGATAAGGGTGTAAATATCAGTGATGAGGACTTAGCTCTTTTGGCAAACAAGTTTATAAAACACTTCTCTAGAAGTAGTAGTAATCTTGTCAAAAAGAGAAAACCCTTAGATAAACAAGTTGGGAAGACTGAACAAAAAGAACAATCTAAGGAATCCCTATACTATAACTGTAAAGGTTATGGGCACCTTGCACCAGTTTGCCCTACCGAAAGAAGAAGAGGCGTGGTTGCAACTAGGCCTGTCAACGGGTCAGACTCGGACCAAATTGCAACTGATCCGAGTTCGATCTGATAGTGAAATCCAAAAATCTGAATCCGATCCGAAATCTGACGGATTATGAAATAGATGATCCGAATTCGATCCGATAGTGAAATCAGAATATCCGAATCCAATCCGATCACCTGTAAATTGTATATTTATATATATATCTAAACTAAATATGCAATCGAGAATTGGTGGGGTGGTAAGGCACTAGGATTTTTAACTGAAGGTGCAAGGTTTAAGCCCCCTTCCCAATGTTTTTTTTTTTTTTTTGGTCTGAACCACCCGGTGTCCGGAAACCACATGGCTCCGACTAAATCTGGATTCGAGCCGGGGTAGACCACAAAGGCGGTAAAGCTCTCCCACATAGCGCAACTGCATTCCCAAGACTCGAACTCGAGACCTGGGTTAAGCTAGAACGGACCCGTACCATCTGATCTACGCGCACGGTGGTCATGTCTTACTTATTCGT
>JAUPMG010000009.1:10758093-10773839 GCA_031762675.1 Pachysandra terminalis
CCTCACACCCCCCCCCCCCCCCCCCCCCCCCTCTTTTTGTTTTGTTTTGTTTGTGGAATTAGGACCTAGAAGGTGGCATTAGTTATTTTATTGATCACTCATTAAAAAAAAATTATTGAAGATCTCTATCAACTCAGATTTGTTAACCTCCCGGGATTCCTCAGAAATGATAGCCTCCTAAGATCTTTTTGTTGAAGTTCTTATATAATTTGTGTTGGACCATTAGTGTTGAGGAACAAGGTCCACATGGGTTGGTTCTAACTCCTGGAAGGGCATAGCTTTTAATTGTAGGCTTGTTGCTAGCCAAAGGATGACTCCTAGGTTCAACAATGTGGATCATAACCAAGGGTGCCACGTGGCTTTCAGCCATGTTACACATGGAGAATATTGTTTATGCTTAGATATATTTTACCTATACCCTTCAATATTTTTGTTTTAGATCATTTTAAATTGCTATTATTCCAACAGTTGATCCAATTTTGTTTGCAGTGGATCTAATTCTAATCTAAAAGACCATATGATCCTTAGATTATGACTGGGCATTATTTTGTCTTTTTTCGGTATATTTCAGCTTGGATGTAGCTGTCTATAATGTAGAGCGATTAGAAAATGCATGAATATTAGTATCTGAAATATGAGGTGATTATGACTGGGCATTATTTTGGCTCTTTTCGGTATATTTAAGCTTGGATGTAGCTGTCTATAATGTAGAACGATTAGAAAATGCATGAATAATAGTATCTGAAATATGAGGAAAAGTCCAAATATCTTAAAGCCATGCTAGAAGTTTGAGTTTGATCTAAACAAGAGTTAGTTCAGTCTTATAAGTAATTGGGTATATTGGATTGCCATTAACCAAAATTAAAACCCCTAGAAAAATAGGATCCATTGAATGATTGCTTGCCCTGCTATACATGTGCTATGTGTACTGAAATCGTAATGGTACCGGTAAAACCATTTATATTGCTCTCAATATGAAATTTTATTCTTCATGATCTTTAAGAGTAATTCATGCTTCTTGCTGTCAATTATCTATTTTATGTTTTTAGTTGCTTTTACGAGTGGGTAAATTATTTAGGACAGGGAAAAAAAAATCTAAGTGCACATATTCATAAAACATATTATATAGGAAATATTACAAACTTGTGTGTTTATTTTTGGTTCTCTTTCCATTAGTTATTGTCTCAGCCTTTACAATATGTTAAAGCTCACATTTATTTTTCCACAGACAATCTTCTTCCTTTGGTTTGCATTATCTGGATGGCTGTTTCGGTTCTTGATTTTTGCAACATGGGTACTACCATTTGCTGCTCCTCTTCTCATTGGAGCTGTTGCTAATAACTTTCTGATTCAGGTGATTGTCCTACCCTTTTCCCTGTATTAATTTTAAATTTGTGTGCTCTAATCTGTGGAGACTGGAGAGCATTATACCAAATTTAAAATATTTAACAATCTGATTGATCACTTTTCAGTGGATCGTTGATGTTATTATCAATGCACAAAAACAGAAAAGTTTATTAATAGAGGTGACTGGTTAATGTTGAGGCATTGTCAAGTTTATTAATAGAGGTGACTGGTTGATGTTGGGGCTGTCCCATCTAAGAAGTTTCCTGTCAATGGGATTGCTGAAACTGATGGTCTATACCACTTGGAGAAAACGAAAGCACACCTGTAAACTACCTAGCTAGCGTGTTTATTGATGATGCTGCCATGTTGTTTTCTACTTCTTGATCTCTCTTTCTAGTGGTTTTCATTGGTGTTTCTTCAACAATCCACCATTTTGGGTTGTGTTGGTTTGTAGAGGCTTGAGAAGCCTCCATCCATATTCAGTCACTCTGGTGATCAAATCTCTTCTTTCGATGAGGATTATCTTAATCTATAACCATCTTATTTGAGTCTTCTTCAAGAGGGCTCTTATCTTGTTTACACTGACTGTGATACCGCCATGTGTTTGATAGGTTTCTTAAGATTTTTCTGATGTGTGCGGATATGCAGTTTTTTTTTGGGCAAGAGATATCCTTTATTTTGGAAACCCCTTACAGTATCTGCTATTAAGCGAGTTTCATGTACCTGACTAGATCATTATGAGTTCATGGCGAATCTGCAATAGATTTGCACAACCCAAGGATACTGTTGCAAGTTCCTCATGGTGGATTCTTCTTGGTCTGCAAGTGATATTACATGGCATGTAGCGATGGCCTTTGATTTGTCTTCTCTGATGGTGCATTGGGCTTTTTTTCATTATCGTGTTAGTAATGCGATGAATTGGGATTGTTTAATTTGTTACCATGTAGGCAGCATGGATGCCGTAAAGCGATGGCCTTTGATTGATCCGTTTGTCTTCTCTGCTGGTGCATGGAGCTTTGTTTCATTATCGTGATAGTATAGTGATGAATTGAGATTGGTTAATTTGTTACCATGTAGGTGGCATGGATGCTTTAGTTTGCCATCACGATGTTATCTCAATGAGTCTTAATTGGACCACATGTCCTTCTGGCAGGTGAAACCTTATGGTTTAAATTTGCTAGTGCAAAAGTATCATCATAGATCATTACTGGCCCATGTGCCCCTTATGCAAGGATACTGCATGGCCTACATCTGCCTTGCGAAAGCATCGTGATGGCTTACAATTGGCCCATGTGTCCCTTTATAGAAAGCATACTAGAGTTTGAGCGGATTATCAAAGTAAGTATCATGATGGCCTATGATTCGTCCACTCGTCATTTTGCCAATGGGAAATTTTGAATTTGTTTTTTCATTGCAAAAGAATTGTGATGATGTCTTAGTAGTCCATGTGTTTTAATGTGGTACTTTCATTTCCATCGTGAAGGCCTTTTTTTTTTTTGGCTTCATGGAGGCTTTCATTAGCTATCATGTGCTTTGAGAAATATTATTATTATCATGTTATATACGACGTATGTATCCTGATGTCACCAGATTGTGACATGTCACTGGCCAACAATATGCAGTTTGCATGACCCATGATAGTGGCACGGTGAGCACATGGCTTGGGCCCCACAAGGCGAGCTTTGACCAACTCATAGAGGTGTTTTAGGAATCAACTCTAGAGTTTTTTTGTACATAGTGTGGATGTGCCTAAATGTAGGTGTGCTTCCTGTTTTGAGGAAATGACCAGAAGGTGGCTTTCTAGTATGTCGGCCCATGCAGGTTTTTAGACATGGAAAATAATTGACGATGAGTGGGGTGTGTGGGTTAGGTGCAGAGCTTATGGGATGATATCGTGGATACACTGGTTGAGACGGCTTGTGAAAACTCTTCTTGGAAACCAGCATACCTCCTGGCAGATGGGAAAAGACTTGGCATCTTCGTTATGGAGGGGAGTGGTGCTTGGCCTCTATATGTTTAAATTGTGTGGCACAAAATAAACATTTCCCAAGGGGCTTAAGGACAGGCTTAGCTTCATAGAGGTGATATCTAGGATCTCCTACGACTTCAATGAGTTGTCCGAAGATAGTGCTAGAGTAGGTGGCTTGACAGTACCACCCTTTTTCGTAGAAAGGGAGGCTGCCATGCGAGATAGCGTGTAATATGCATGTTTGAGGAGTCATCACTAGGCCTTGAGAGCTTGGTGTTGGCTTGTATGGGGCTGTGGCATGGCTTGGGTGCTGTATGCCTCATGAGGATCATGTGGTGCGAAAGGCAAGACGATGCCTTGCCTTGGTTGGCTCGGGCATGACCCAAGGAACGCATTATGAGCTACATGTCCTTAATGCATGGTTGGTGGTTGGGTTCCATGGCTGTTTGAGCCTTTGAGGCATTGAGGACCCAATATATGTCTCTTGGCATGGGGTGTGTTGGATAATCAGATTGAAGGACCTTGGTGGAAATACTTGGGCGCTGGATAGGTCATTGTGACTAGGGAACCCTATGAGTTGGACAAATGAAACTTAAGTGCTATAGTAGCTTGTGAGTTGACTAAGATGGGCATGATGTGTGGGATTCCAAGTGAGTAGTATCCTATTGATACATTAAGTGGGAAAGGGTATGAGTTGGATTGGCACTCGGATGGCATCGGCCTTGGCTAGGTGAAGGCAAGGCATCGCACAGTCGTTCTGCTGTGTGAAAAATAAGTTTTTGTTGTCACAATGTGGTATGACAATAAAATTTTCAGTTTCAGCAAGACTGTTTTTACTTATTATGCCACTTCTACTTACCCAAAGGAAAGAACATTTATTTCACATCGGAATGCTACTTCTCTATTTTGTGCTTGTTTTTTTATGTAAAAGGTGTTGTAGTCCCTTCATCTGTTGTTCTTAATAATCTGTTAAAACTCCTCAATTCCCTATGTAGGGATACTTTGTATTTGTCTAATGCTAATACCTGATAGTTGGCTCTGATAATATGCACGTTTGTCCAGTCTATCATTAACTTGATAATATAGAAGGTTGCATGGGTAGCATAGGAATCGGGTATGGCAGCTGGGCTGCAGTTTTCCATCTGCCTAGAAACCATTTTATAACATATTATGATCAAGTATTGAATCAAGGCCAAACTTACTAGGAATCTTATCATTATATATTAGTACATGTAGCATGTGTTGTTAGGCACTGATAGTGTCATTCAATGGATTTACTTCTATCCCGCCGATCATTATAACGTTTCTGATGATCAAGAAAGAATAGCTTCTGGTCCAGATAGTCTTTATGATGTGATCATTTAATCAGTGCCTGGGCACTCAATCAATTGGCCACCCACGCACCCAAAAATGTGTCACACGTTTAAGTATAGCTATAGTATGACCTCATTATAGATTGTCGTGTTTACTCTTATGAGATGAAAGATTAAAAAAATAAAAATTAATCTCGTTTAGTGATTTGCTTTGTGGCAACTTACATTGTGGGACAATGAAAACGTCATATACTTGATTAAGGTGGATCTTCATGGAGTTGTTTTATGAGCAAGAGGTTACGCAACTGGATGGGGTGAACGAAAAATAACTACAGATTGGGAGCTTTGTCTTAGTTAGTGATACACAAAATTGCTTTTGCTTTTTTTTTTTTTCGTCTTTATTAATGATAGTTCTTTCCATGATAAAGGAGGAAAACAGTACAAATGGGTCTTTTTACGGTTAAATGCAAATCCCTGAAAGCCTGACAGAGCCACCTAGATTAGTCTCTCTGGAGAAGAGAGACACCGGAAATAAAACAAGATAGTAAATATGCTGATTCAGTTGACTCGAACCAATCTGGTCAGGTTGGTCCTGTTTGAAAACATCTTGCAGAACATAATTTTTTCATGGATCTCTCCACACTGTGCAAAGGATTGGAGATCAATCTGTTGATCTAGATGGTGCAGTTGTATATGTTAATTGTGAGTACTTTCTCATAGCTTGATAATGGGCTGTTGATTTTTTAACGTGGTTTCTTGAAGCTAATAAGAGCTTTGGATTTATTGTGATGGTGTAGAATTCAATGAAATTTAGTAAGGCTCACCTGGTTTAGTTAGTGAAGTATTGACGAAAAGGGGCTGGATGGAATATTGAATTCACTTGATAAAGGAAGATAGAAACTCTATCCAATTTGGCTTCAAAATTAAATAATCTAATAAAGAGGTTGTGGTATAATCCTACTCATACCATTTTTTTAATTGCAAGAGAAACATGGCAGAAATCCCAGGTGAATATCAATGATGATGCTGTTACAATCATCAGTCAATTTTTATTTCCTCTCACTGGGATATGTCTAGTAGGATTTACAGAATGATGTGCCAACTCCATAGTACATGACTACACAATTCATTGTTGAACTGCTCTTTAATCTCTCCAATGTGTACCTTTGGTGCTCTTGAATGAACAATTTTGAGGGTCAATACTTTATGTATCCTGAACTATTTCAAAGTCATGGAATATTTACTGCATCAATTGAGTTGTGAAACAAGATGTTAAAAGTTGGTTGTTTGGAAACAAAATATATTTTTCCAGAATCAGTATTTTCTAATGTTTGTATCTGTTACTGAAAAATGTGAGTTGAAAACTTAATTCATTGTAATCCTCTCAAAAGGTTGAATTTTTATGTCGTTTGGTTAAACACATGAATTCTGTACATGCAGGCACACACAATGCACATACTTATAATAAGTTAAAGGCATGGAGGATAGTAGAGTGCCTACTCCTTTGCTAGGCAACATATCTGCATGTATGATACATTCTGGTGACTAGAACACCTTTCAGTAGGTCTCTCTGAACTGATCACTTGGTGCAAAATTTTACCTTATTCCTTAAATTTTTTGCTTTCTTATGAATACTCGAGAGAAGATGAGATGAATGTCTTAGAAATTCAAGCTGGGTAAACAATGCTTAATTTCGTGATATGGTGTTTTGACAATGGAAAGATATTTCCTTGGGTTGCTGGGCATAGTAATGACAGGGATGCCTACTATAGGTATGTGTCATGCATGGAGAGGTAGGGGTGAAATTCCTCATTAACCTTTCTACCATCCATGTCACCATCCTCACCAACCCTGATATTGATAAATATTATTATTCAACAGCTAAAATAATTTAGACCATGTGGCTGACATGTCTCTACTGAAATAACTTGAACAGGGGGCTTGTCCAGCTTGTGGAAGGCAGTTCAGAGGCTACAAGAACCAAATTGTTCGTTGTCCAGGCTGTGGGAATATTGTGTGGCAGCCAAAAGGAGACTTCTTCTCAAGAGGTAGTAGAGGTAAAAGTCCCTCTTCAACCTCCGGGCCTGACATTATTGACGTTGAGTTCGAGGAGAAATAAAGATACTGGATAATGAGTTAGACCTTCTAATACTGAACAGTGGAAGAGATCCCACAAGCTTCTTGTTTGCTCCTTGTACTCAGTTTTATTATAGGTTTTGGTTTACTTATATTTGCTTTCATGTAAATGGGATAAATTTGTAAGATTTTTTCGATGCGTTTATTTGTATAATATTTTTCTTTAGCAAAGGAAAGGAGAAAAGAAAACCAAATCTGTCCTTATGATCTACCACTCAATTGGATAGTTGGTCAAAATTGTAAATTTGCTGAAATTTCATTGGTATAATATCTTTCTTTAGCACAGGAAAGGAGAAAACAAAATCACATCTGCGCTTGTGATCTACCACTCAGTTGAATTGTTGGGTAAAATTACATATTTTGGTAAAATTTCAGTTGTATCAGTAAAGTGTTGTGCAAATATAATTTGTCATGATTGAATGCAGCATCAGCATGTCTCAGGAGGACTAAGGAAAGCAGAAAAGGTTTGATGATCCTCCGAGGATGCATTTGGTAAATGACCTTGATGTATCTGGAACACTTACCTAAGACTGAGGAACATCGGGTTTTTGCTGAGCTTCAAGCTGTCATGAAGCTCATTAAGCAAAGTGAAGTGAGCAGGGTTAGCTCGAACTTCCACTGCAGAGTCAAGCTAGAACTGAAGTTTTTTTGGCAGACTGAACTGCATTCCACCTGGTACATCTGCAATCTCTCTCGTCTATACACCCATTAAGTGTGTAGGCTGTGTGCTATAGCAATTTTAGGAAGTGTTTCCAGTCTGAAAGTGTTTTGGAATTTTATAATACGTTTTGGTTTAAAAGTACGTCTATTAAATGACAAAATTAATATTGTAATCATTACTAAGAACCACCAAACATCCAAACTTTGTTTTCAGAGTCCTAACGAAGATGAAATGCTTGATATTAGAAATCCGATGTTTCAGTGAAAATTTTGACATTTGACAGGACTTTCAATTCCTTATATTATTTGTTACATTAGTGGTCCTTCAACCCTGGTTGTTAGCTCAGCCTTATTCTGTACTCTTGATAGTCCCAGCTGACTTTGTTCTATCCTCGGCTTTTTCTTTGACTGCTTTAGCTTATATTTCTTCATATGGCATGTTATTTAGATTGTTTCATTTTGACATCTCTGCTAGCTTCTTATATGACAGTTTGGCCGCAGCTCGTTACAGTGTCTTAGATTATTTGATGGGTTGATAGCAGGAGAGGCAAAGCTAACCGAGGCTACTCTTTGACCAAATTTTGGAAGGCTCAACAGAGGTAAGTTGGTTCATGATCAAGGATTTAAATTTTGATTTTACCTTAAATTTTGCTGGGGAGACCTGAAATTTCATCAAAACGGCGGAAGTTTTGGCCAGCTAGGGGAAATGAGGAGAAAAAAATTGGAATCTTGGTTTCAAATTTCTAGGGGGTTTAAATGAAAGTAAAATACTCCTAAAAGCCCCCCAAAATATATATATATATATAGGCAAGTATGGTTCCGACTAGTTGGGATAAGGCATATGATGATGATGATGATGATGTAGGCAAGTATGACTATGTACACTGTATATGGACAAACAGTGAGTTGAAAATAACTCGAAATATGACAAACTAGAAGCATATTGCATATATCAAGGCTAACATGGCTAAATAGCATCAAAATCGAACAAAGAGATATACAATGGAAATGAAAATAGAAGTCAAATAACTCTTTAAAACATAAAAAAAAAAAGGTCCAATCTAATCTAACATCAAATCTTTAGTACATGGATACATCAAATCCATAGAGAGTGCCCAGCTGGCTCATAGTTAAAAGAAAAAAATATTAATTTCTACTAACATCTGTGAAATTCCGACATGTCACCGACATGAAGCGAAATGTCACTTTATGTTGCCGAAACGTCTGCGACTTCAATTTCCCCCAAAATTCGTGTCACTACCCCTCGGAGTAGTAGCATGCTGTCGAAATTTAAAACAATAAAGTGAACATTGACATGATAAATAAAAGGATTGAAGCCAGATGATGTTACTTATATGTTGTATTTTGATACACTCATGTGGGAATGGTGTTGGGAGGATTGGTATTTTGATTCAATGTGTCTGAATTTACAAGATTAAACCAATGGTTGAGCACTATGGTCGCATGGTGGATCTGCTTATCCCTGCCAGATAATTCAGAATGAAAATGTCCATCGAGGCAGGGCTGGTTTTGTGGGGAGTTATATTACCTGCCTGTAGACTCATTTGAGTTCATATCTTGGAGAGATTGTGGAGATGCATATCACTGAATTGGAGTCCAGGATTTTGGATGTTCAGCCATACTTGCTTTTATTGAGCATGCACATTATAGAAGGTAAATGAGATGAATGTGAGAAAGACGGAGAGGGATTATTGAAAGGTGTGGATTATAACCTAGCTTGCCTTGGTTGGTTTCAGTATGAATCTTTGGTGGGTGATTGGTTCAGTTCATAAAAGGAAAAGGTTATACTCCACGGTCAGTGAAATGGGTTCTCATGTGAAGTTTTCATGTAGAGTAAAGAGCTCTGGTAGGATTTAAATTCAACTAAAACAGTTCAAGAAGACTATAACTTAAACATTCATATAAGGTTGACATTCAGTTTTGTTTTTTACTTCTTTTGGACTGTTACCAAAGTACTTGATCTGTGTTTGCTTAGGTGGGTGATGAATAAAATTTTGGGTTAACTCCACTTACATCCCCTCACATTTCTGACAATTGCAGATACACCACTTGTATTTTCTGATATTCCACTTACACCCCCTGTCAATAACGTCGAGTTAACGGCGTTAACAAAGCACATTAATTTATCTTTTTAACCCTACCTTAAAAATTATATGTAAATGAGAGAGAACTAATTTTTATAAGACAAAATTATCCTTCTATCGTTTTAATCTTTGGAATGTTTTTACCTCTCACTAGACTAATAAAGTAACACAAATATAATTAAAATCCTGTCAAGCAAGTATTGTTTTTTATTTTTTAATATTTAAGTATCAGACTTTACTTCAAGGATAATATAGTCCATAAGTTAAAAAAAGCGAATAACATGAGCACTTTCTGCTAGTTGATAAGATGGAAAGTTAACGGAGGGGTGGTCTTTGCAATGTAATAAAAACCTCAAAGGGTGCAAGTGGAATATCAGAAAACACATGGGGTGTCTTCAGTTACCAGAAATGTAAGGGGGTGCAAGTGGAGTTAACCCTAAAATTTTTGAAAAATCAGAAATATGTTTTAATGAGAAAAAATTTCTAGTATTGCTGATTTTTAGCAGACAGAAGAGATTTTGGCTTATGGCAGCTGTGGCAATTGCTGTGCCCAAAGTGAATCAAGGCACTGTTTCTGGGAAATGTGAGGCATTTTCGTGAAAGCTGATTTTTTTTTTTCCTCCAGTTTTTACTGCAAAACAAATATATAATAGAATGTTTGATAGAAGATGGTTGATTGCTCTATTGAACTAATATTTGGGGACATTTTCTTAATCAACTACAGCAGAAGGTTAGTTACCAATGGATATCTCATATTTCTGTGGGTCTTCCTGGGTTTTTCTTAAATTCTCCATTTTCCTGGATGCCTTCTCCTTTCCTACTTATTCTTAGGTGATATTAATTATCTTGTTGTAGTTCTTACTATAGATGGAAAATCTCAAAAACAGACTCATACATGGACACTTACATCCTATTTTTCAACTTACTGCAAAGGGCTTCTCAGAATCTCAATTGCATGCAGGAATAGAGATAAGAGGTTGAGAAAAAGGAAGGTTGACTTGTCATGGGAAAATAATTTCTGGTAGATTGGTAGATTTTTCCGGAAATTATTTTCTAGACATTTTTAGAATTCATTAAAATATTTTTCTGTAACTTGTAATTTTCCGTTGAGACAAACATCTGATGTTTTTAAAATTTAGGAAAATATTTTCTTTTCCATTGTTTTCTGACGAATCAAACAGCCTTGTAGAATCCTCTTAAATAGAAAATTTGTAAATCAGCATCTAAAATCCCAAAATGACAGATATGTAATTGAGTTATTTAAAAATGGGTGCTTGGCTATTAGATCAGTTGAATTCCAGAGTCATAAACGTCTCCGGCTTTCCAGTCTTGGGGTCTATCGTTTGCCGGCACCGTCTATGTCTCATCTCCATCTTCACTGTCACTTAATAACATCCTTCTAGATAATGGTCCTCTTGGAGATGGCGGTGTTGTCCATACTGCTCCATGTCTCCGATCCAACAGTTTACACCCAAAATTTTGAGTCTGCACATATATTCAAAGTCATCCTTAAAAATGGTTTTGATGTCATAAATAGGGCTGTCAACGAGTCGAGCTAACTCGGCTCAGGCTCGGCTCATATGGCCGAGCTTGAGCTCTATAATTAGGCTCGTGACTTAAGCTTGAGCCTGAAAAAAAGCTCATTACATTTACAAGCTTGAGCCGAGCTTGGATAGATTTGACTCGGTTTGAATATGGATTATACGTTCATATTCATACATCTTATATTATGTATTAATATTAAACACACATGTTAACATATTATATTACATATAATTTTAATTATCAATTACAATATTAATGCATTTGTACTAATCTAACTATCTAAGGCTGCGTTTGATCCGGCTTCTATAAGTACTTATTGTAGCTTATAGCTTATATAAGCACTTTTTAAAATTAAATGTGTTTAGTAAGTGCTTACCCATAAGCACTAGAGGAAGGCTACCCATAAGACAAGCTGCTGAGTACAGCTATTTTACAACTTTAGTAATATTTTTAAAACACCTATTTAACCCTTAAACTTTCATAAACACGTAAATAAATATTATTTCTAAACTTTAATAATATTTTTACAATACCTATTTTATCCCTAAACTCTCATCAGCACTTAAATAAATGTATTTACCAAATGCTATTTTCTTTCATGAGTGCTTATCCATAAGCACAAGCCGGGCCAAACGTTACGAGTAGAGCTTTTTATGAGGTGAACTTTTATGAGTATGAGCCGAATTGAGTTGAACTCGGTTCGGTTCGGAGCCTAAAAATTTTTAACGAGCCTGAGTTGGGTTTGAGCCAAGCTTAAGCCTCGCTAGATTTATGAGTCTGAGCCGAGCTGGGCAAAGCTCGGCTCGTTTACACTAACCGTCTTATAAGTGTAAACCTAAGTGGAGGTGAACCCTAAACTGAACTGAAAAGACAGATGGAGAACGGATCTCCCTAGCCCTTTTACCTGAAGCACATTTTAATAGTTAAACCTTAAACCCAGCCAATCAATTTGCAAGGTTTAGAGATATACGTATTAGGGTCCGGTTTGGCCGAGGCCGGAGTCTTCAACCTGAATTGACTTGATCCAGGTTAGTAATCAATCTCTGAACCAAAAACGGAACTGAATGTCTACAAACCGAACTGGGTCAGTGAGTTTTCGTGTTGAACAGATCCAAGTTGCTATCCTTATTCCTTCTATGTAATGGATTGTAGTGATTTAGTTGAGGTCATTTTCATGCCACAGCCTAGTTCAATTGCCCGGCCACCATTACTGTCGGCTTAACTTAGGCTGTGCTTGCCCCGGTTTCTATAAGTACTTATTTCAGCTAATAGTTTATATAAGCACTTTTTAAAATTAAATGTGTTTGGTAGCGCTTAGGGGTAAGTGCTTACCCATAAGCATTAAAGGAAAGCTACCCATAACGAGAAGCTGTTGAAAGCAGCTTCTCCCAAGCTCTTATGCGTTAAGCTACTTTTCACAACTTTAGTCATATTTTTAAAATATCTATTTTACCCCTAAATTTTTATAAGCACTTGAATAAATGTTATTTCTAAACTTTAATAAATTTTTATAATACTTATTTTACCCCTAAGCTTTCATAAGCCCTTAAAAAAATGTATTTACCAAACACTATTTTTTTCAAATAAACAGTTTATTGTTGTTCTGGATAAATGTTTCTATTGAGCAACTTATCCAATGAGTGCTTATCCATAAGCACAAGCCGGGACAAACGCCGCCTTAGTTTACTGCCTTGCAAGCTTCTTGAAAAGAAACTGGTTCGGCAAACCCAGCCCTCTTCAACCATACAACCTAGCAGGGACATGGAGGCCTTGTACATAGTTTACTATGACCAGCCTGCCTGCATCCCATCCTTACTGAATCTGTATCACTAGGTTGGACAAATGGTTTCAAGGATCGAACCAGATTGGCAGGTCTGTATCGGGATCGGGTAGGACCGGTCCAATCTTAAGCTACGATACAACTATTGTATCAAGTAGCTTTGGATCGGACCAGTCCAACCGATTTCCATCTGGACCGGTCCAGTGACTGGATCAGACCGATCCACTGATCCAATTTCTTTTTTTTTTTTTATTTATAAAACCAACGATCCAATAGGTATTGGCCTGGACCGGTTCGATACTGACGACTAGTATCGATGTTCTGGTAACCGGTCCAGTCGATCCAATTTTTTTTTTTTTAAAGGACGATTGAACTTTTGGATCGGCCGGTATCGGCGATCTGGATTGGGATCGGCTGACCGGTCCTTCCAAGATCCCGAGACTTAAAACCCTGGTTGGACAAGCCCATTGCTCACCAAAGAATCACCGAGTCAACTCGGCACACTAAACCCTAACTAAGGAGTGGACAGGCAATACCTCACAAAGCTGTACAGCAGTGACATCCTTCTTCCCTTGTTGATACCATATAACAAAGGCAAAGTAGTGAGGGTAGTCACTGTTCTCGTCAATCTTGAAAGTAATATTCTTGTTTGGATAGCTGCAAGCAACACTGATAAAAGAACCTCTGCAACTCAGTCAAAAACATCTTGACAGCTAAAATTGTTTTATAAGTTAGGTAATTCACCATATTTTTGTGTATGCTTTAAAGTCTATTATGTTTTGATCATCTTACCCGTCTATATTCTATGTCAACCACTCCACGGGCTAAGAGAGATGCGGCTGAGTCCGTCCTCTGAGCCATCCTACCGAAGGCACGTTTTCGCAGTATGAAGTCAGTGCGATCACCTGCGCCATTGTCTGTGATGACCACAGTCACTCCTTTATCTGAGCAATACTTACCGTCGGTGCATCTCACCTGGTAAACCAAGACAAGGACCATTTCATGACTAAAGAGTATATGGTACTAGAAAGCTATTTAGTCTAGATAATAATTTAGTTTATGAATTCTTTGTTATCTATGTTCATAAATATTAATCACCTGGTAGCAGGCACCACATCCTACTCCATTCCTATAAAGATCGGTTGCAGCCGATACATCTCCGCCATTGATTGTTGCTCCGAACGAGCCAAATCCGCATGCCCCAGCTGCAATTCAAGCCAAATTAATTGAAAACAAGTACACATTTTGCATGCTAATTAGTTGTTACAAAATCAAAGTCTGTTAGTTTTTTTTATTTTTTTCCTCTTCCAATTTTCTTTTGCCTTCTGTTCCTTCTCATCAGAGTCTGGATGGTGAGCTGCTCTTGATTGAATGAAGCAGTCGCTACATGTCGCAGCATCGGCCGGAGTTTGCTTGAGATTAAGTAAAGTGAGAAGGAGGAACAGAAGGGGCTGAAGAAAAAGGGCCATTAAGGTAGGATAAAGAGCAGAAACAATGAAAGAAAAGGAAAGGAAGGAAAAACTGGTAGCTAGTAATGAGGGATGCAGGGCTTGTATTTATAATGAACTCATGAGCTCACCTTCTTTGGCTTTGTAGGGGTTAAAGAATTTGAAATTCTGTTAAAATGATTAGGATGAATGGAATGTTGTTGGTGATCTTGAAATAGAAGGGCTGCTCACCAACCTTGTTGGACTTAATTAACATGACTTGTTTTAGACAATGTGGATTTTTCTTTCTTACCTTACTTTTACATATTTTTTCTTCCCATGTTGAAGCTATTTGTATCAAGTAATAGAAACTTAATAGACTTTAAAACACACACAAATAAAAAAAATTAAACCTAGTATATAACATCCCCTTGTCACTAGACCCCAGCTTACATGACTAAACAACAGAGGAAAATTCTGAAAAATCAAATCGGTTAGTGGTTTTACACCGAAGATTGGATGCTTGAGAAGTATACAATGGTATTACCGAAAAAGGAAAAAAAAAATAGAGAAGTATACAATGGTTTGGATAAGGAAGGAGAAGAGAAGCACCCATATCTTTATTAAACAACCTATTGCCCATTTGTATCATAAAATAATTCAAATTATAAAACATAGGCTCTAATGTTAGTCTACCTTTATGTTTTCTTTATTTAGTAATAATAGATAGTTAATTTGTAAACAAAATCCTCCTTTTTATTTATTTATTTTGATTAATAAATACATGGGAACATAAAGAACCTTACCTCAAAGTAAATGCATCTTAATAGAGTTGATAATTAAACAATGCATGAAAAGAACTTCTAATATTGAAGATATTTTAAATACAATGAAATAAAACAAACTATATCTTCTTAATAAAAGGCAACCCCAATTTATCCATTCGAAGAACCTCTTTAACATTGACAGCAATATGATGATCACGATCATAATAAATTGAATAAACTTGAGAAAAACAACTATCAAAAAGTCATATTTAACCTGAAAACTATGAGAAAGTCCTATTTATCAAAAATAAATAAACAAATAAGTAAATAAACTAGGATTTTTTAGGGTTTGGGAACTCTACACCTTGAAAATTGTGTTTTAGTACCTTGACCAAGTCATTTGACGGTTTGCACATACTCTTTAAAACATATTATGGTTTAGTGATTTTTTTAAGTTCATTTTATGCTTTACCCAAAATACCCTCTAGAGAAGTTTTTAGATTTGTATTTTAATCCTCCAATTTTACCCATTTTCAATTTATTTGTCCCTCATTCCAAATCGTCCAAATCACTCTCGTTTTGGAGAAGAAGGACTGTGATTTGCGTTTTGGAGAAGACGAACCCACGAAGGCGGCCACCTTGCATGCGAGTTGGGTTTTGGAGAATTTGAAGTTGCGATTTGGGCATTTCACTTGCC
>JAUPMG010000009.1:10784698-10799156 GCA_031762675.1 Pachysandra terminalis
TTGGCTGGAGATATAGCTAATATTATGCAGTTAGGCTACAAAAACAATTTGTGATCAATATGAAATTACAATGTGGGATGCGGGTAAAAGAAATCTGAATTGAAGCAGGAAAAATATCCAAGAAGTCCATCAGGTAGCATATCAAACAAAAAACCACACACAAAAAGAAGCATACACAACAACCAGGGGAAACAATTGTTTCCACACAAATTATCCAATGACCTTGAACACCAGGCCTACTGAATGAAGGTTTGACTAGCGTAAAATCCACATGTCTACCATTAAGCAACAAAACCCAGAAATAAAAGTTAAGCAAGAAAAACACTCTTAAGAAACTTCCAAATACTAGACATTCAAAAGCCCATCTTAGTCACAACCAGTTCATGTCAAGGCCACTTTAATGAACACGATAATTAATGATAGAGTTGCGTTCAAGCAATGTGATCAAATCAACGGTCTACAATGGAACCTCACATGCCAAATCAAAAGTTCACCCAATACAGTAAAACAGAAGAAACTTTGCAAATCTTCAACGGTTGAGGTGAAGTAGTACGGTGACAGAGGACATCAATTGTCTAACTAAATACATCTAACACACAAAAGCCTCACAGTCAAAAATGGGCATGTCAGTCCAGAAGGGATAAGAGATAAAAGTAGTTTATGTCCAAAGTTGTCAAATCGTGGAGGACGACTTAGAATCAAATCGTTATTTTGAATCATGAATCATAAGATTCATGGTAGTTTTTAGTATTTGGGTTTAGGATTTGTCTTAGGAAAAGAGATATTCTACTGTTTATAATTAGCAAACCTAGTTTCTTTATGTATATTTAATCATTTTAGAGTACTATGTTCTACATAAAGAAGGATCAAACCAGAAAAGGAAAAAAGTTCTGTAAAAAAGAATCAAACAAATTTTTAGTGTTGCAGAGTTGAATCGTTTGAATCGTACAATTAAATCATAAAACGTAAGATTCAATGTGTGAATCGTAAGATTCAAGCATAAACCAATTTTTTCATTGTTTTGAATCGATCTAGGGTCAAATCGAATCGAATCATAAGATTCATACAATGAATCATAAGATTTTAACAACAGAGGTTTATGACAGATATATATACAGGAGATTAAGAAAAAAAAAAAAAGTACAGTGCCACTGATTATGCCAGAAGCTGGATATGGCATGTCAGATACATTGACATCAACGAATCCATAACGCTGACACAACCATGCAGTTTATACCTTAATTATGTGAATGTTTCCTATAAAAACCAATGCACCAAGATGAGATGATATAAGCATATGTATAAATAATATATACAATATGCAAATTATAGTTGAAACGAGAAACATGCAACTGTCTTTAAAGTCAGTATGTCTCTGAATCATAAGTGAGTACAAACGCTTTCCAATGAGTTTGGCCTCATCATGGGCCAGCATACTTTCTGAGTTCTTTGCGAGATGTTGGGAAACAGTCGTCCACTTGTACTCTAGTCAGATATTGGGTTTGGCCTTGGTGATTCGTACTTGTTTCTTTGCCGTTTTTGTTTTTTTTTTTCTGTTTTCTGGTTGCCCCTCCTTAGGGAACCTTTGTTTTTGTGTTTTGCTTTTCTCTTTCTCTTGTTTCTCTGCTTTGCAATAAAGCTCATTGTTATTGATAAAAAAAAAATAAGCAAATAAAATGAATCTTCAAATATTCTTCCAACGTGAAAACTTACAAGTACAGGCCTTAACTATATTAATTGATAAGCCACTGATACATTGAAATGCAGAATCTCAACAAAGTGAAAGGTTGATCAATCATAAATGATAAAGATCTTCTATAATTACCTTCTCGACATAAGAGCGAACCATGTTTTCAATGTCCTGGACAATACTATCCGGCTGTCCCTCTACCAAAATAAACCTCATTGGTTCAAAACTAAAAAGCACATCTTATATCATGGAAAAGGAAGTGAAAGAAATAGCATTTAGAGGAAAAGAAAATCCCTACCCACAGCCACTTTTGTCAGACCAGGCAAGTCTATCAAAGTTAAGTTGACAACTGCCAAACCAAGTAAACCATGAATTAGATCAAAGATAAGTTAGGAGTAACCAAAAGCAAGACATCTACAGTACTGCATACAATTTCTTCCAGCTTTATATCAGACATAGCATCAACAAAGAGCTAGTTAATAGTAAGTGTAAGAAAAACAGTGGAGTTATGTCTGAACGGAAAACATCATGTGCCCCAACACAAAGTGTTTAGATGCATTTCCAGCCAGCAAGATCTACATGTGCCTCACGAAAAGCTTATGAAGAAACTAACTAAGCTAAAGTAGTGCATGCTTAAATATTTGGCACAAAAGAGAGCTTTAATAACCTCCAATATACTGTTAAGGGGAAAACAATTTGCTTCAGCAGTCCACCTCCCTTCTTTTTTAGTTCTACCACTAGGAGGGATGTTGTTGCTGACCCAGATGACTAACTGGATTAGCAACCTGTACAGTTTCTTTTGCCAACTAAACCTTATGCCAAATATTAGACCACTTTTGCTACAATTACGAACCATGGAAGATTTCAAATTTTAAAATGAATAGGGGCTCTTTGCAACATCCCTTGTATTGTGCTGTTATATTTTGAGTAAATAGTAAATCAAATCTTTGTTTAGTTTAGTTATAAAATAAATTTATATCATTACCAGGCTATCTTATGTATAAGGATATAAAGAATTTTTTAATACGCCACATAATAAAGCTAATGACCTGATACACGATGGGTATACCTGAATGAACCCATTCTTAATGGGGCAACTTTATATGGAACCACAAATTTACCCGATTATATGCTTGGTCGATAAACTCAAAACCAAAGTACTTTAAATAAGGTCAGTCATGCAAGATTTATCGGGTATTGGGTACCCATTGGCACCCCTAATCATATTACTACGAAAGTAGAGATCATAAATTTATCGCAGAGCATTTTAGAAATGAGTACAAGAATACTTAGAAAAAAGGAGAAGCAACACTTATAGAAGATATAGATCCAAGCCTCCCCAACCAATTACCAAAGGCATGAATATGATAATCCCATAAAAACCACATGAAAAAATAAATTTTCATGCTTCTTCCTCGAACAACATCAAGACATTTTGTTGTTGCCGACCCAACTAGTTGGGACAAGCAAATCTGTTGTTCTTTTGTCTGTTCCTTAAGCAGTATAAGTGGGTGGGTGGGGAGGATGTCAATATTAAAAATCACTATCTAAGTAATGCTTATAAGAAATAAATAATTTTGATGGATCTTCTCTGGGTAATCCGGGAAGTTCGGGGATTGGAGGGGTGTTCAAGAACCCGAAGGAGGGTATTTTGCGTGCATTTTCAGGCCAGATTGGTTATGCGGATTCCGTTAAGGCGGAATTAAGAGCTTTGATTGCTGCCCTGACTGAAGCTAGAAAAATGAATCTCATACCGTTACAGGTGGGTATACCTGAATGAACCCATTCTTAATGGGGCAACTTTATATGGAACCACAAATTTACCCGATTATATGCTTGGTCGATAAACTCAAAACCAAAGTACTTTAAATAAGGTCAGTCATGCAAGATTTATCGGGTATTGGGTACCCATTGGCACCCCTAATCATATTACTACGAAAGTAGAGATCATAAATTTATCGCAGAGCATTTTAGAAATGAGTACAAGAATACTTAGAAAAAAGGAGAAGCAACACTTATAGAAGATATAGATCCAAGCCTCCCCAACCAATTACCAAAGGCATGAATATGATAATCCCATAAAAACCACATGAAAAAATAAATTTTCATGCTTCTTCCTCGAACAACATCAAGACATTTTGTTGTTGCCGACCCAACTAGTTGGGACAAGCAAATCTGTTGTTCTTTTGTCTGTTCCTTAAGCAGTATAAGTGGGTGGGTGGGGAGGATGTCAATATTAAAAATCACTATCTAAGTAATGCTTATAAGAAATAAATAATTTTGATGGATCTTCTCTGGGTAATCCGGGAAGTTCGGGGATTGGAGGGGTGTTCAAGAACCCGAAGGAGGGTATTTTGCGTGCATTTTCAGGCCAGATTGGTTATGCGGATTCCGTTAAGGCGGAATTAAGAGCTTTGATTGCTGCCCTGACTGAAGCTAGAAAAATGAATCTCATACCGTTACAGGTGGAAGGTTATTCTCAGTTGGTTATCTCGTGGATGATTGGTGAGGTAAGCTTCCCATGGAGATATGCCCATTGGATTCATCATGCGCGTTCTCTCTCCAATGGCTTGTGTATTTCTTTTAGTCATGTGTGGAGATCAGCTAATGAGGATGCAGATTTTTTGGCCCGTAGAGGTGTGGAGAGAGTCGATTTTGGGGCTGGCTTGCCTCGGGGGGAAGAGATTGAGATAACGGTGGATAGCATTGTACAGTTTTAATTCTTCCTTTTTGCTTTTGCTTTGTATTTTAGCTTCTCTCTGAATCATATTTCACGATTCATCATTCCTAGTACATATTTTGATGATTAATAAAATTGTTGTTAATGATCAAAAAAAAAAAAATTTCTTTATAACCTTACAAGCTTAGCAAATGGAAATGTTTTGAGAAGTTCCTAACGTAATACCAACTTTTTGGCTAATGAAGGCATCTTTTGTACATGAAAAGCTATAACTATCCTCCCCTCTACCTTTTAGCATAAATCATTCTTCACTTTCTAAAAAGAAACTAGAAGGTAGAGAAGGAGAAAGTGAGAGAGAAGCTCCAAATAAAAGAATCAACCCCTTTATGCCTCTTACACTAAGAGTGATAAACTCGAGGCTATAAGATATCCCTTGTCACATTTTGCAAAAGTTGCAAAGAGAAAATCATTGCAAAGATAATAGCTAAAAAGTTAATGTCACATTCATAGTGTTCGAACTCGGAAATGGGATTGGGATCGGGATCGTTCTCGGCCGATCCCGAGTTGGATAGACAAACCATCTCAATTTAATTAAAAAAATAAAAAAAATAACCCCAACTCGGTCCGAGTTGGCGTTGTTGTGTTATATCTCGGAATCGGACCGACTCAGGGATCGGACGATCCCCAACACTATGGTCACATTCACACACCAATGACAAAGACTAGGTTCACTAATGCCAAAAGTCTGTTTAATGAGATCAAATAATTAAAGGGGCATTTCTTGCATACAGATAAAACAAATCACAGTTTTGACAACTAAAATGGATTTTCAGCCTTGCGTTTTGACAAAGAAAAATTTCATTTATGCAGCATTATTTTCGTCCACTTTGAGAATTATATTGAGAGTTAAGCTCCTCATCCTTATCAATTGAACCTCATGTAGCCAAAAAATAGTGCCGATGCATTCCAGAAACTTGCAATATAAGGTAATAAAAGGAAAAATCCTATATGATAGCATTCAAGTGAGTTCTGCTTAAGAAACTGTTAAACATACACACCATTTGGAGAGTAGATACTAAGATGAATTGGAACTGGTGAAATCTGTTTGGATTTCCCTGTTATTCTGTCAGTTTCATCTTGAATCTCCTTGCGCACAATGGCTGCATAATCATATTAGATAACCAATCCATCAATTCCAAGTGAACCTTTCTGCAAACGCAACAAAAATGACAAATAATACTTAACTTGATAAAGAAACCAACTATTTTATATAGAGTAACAATTATTAGCTTTACAAGTTAGTGTTCAAAACAAATGGGAAGTCGTGCACATGCAGCAAGTTATACACATTTTTGTAATTATAATTATAACGACAACAACAATGAGATCTACCCATACAGCAACGGCATTTCATTATGAAGGTTGGCTAGGTAGCTGACCCTGTTAGTCCATTCCTGTGTTCTGCCCAAGAAGATGACATGACAATAGAATGCCGGTTCCTCCCTATCTCTGGCTGCGGAATACCTTTGAACTCTGTCTGAAACACCATCCACAAACTCATCATCGTTATAATCGAGTCAATGAGGGAACGAGTAGTGGCAATGCGATCATCAAAAATCCTTATGTTCCTTTCTGTCCAAATATAACTGCATGAAAAACTGCCTGGTACATCATTTTCCCCCTCTTCCCCAATCCTAAACACTAACCTAAAAGAGCACAGGCATCACCCAAAATGTATCAATCAAGTAAAGGAAAAACATTCAAATCTGTTGTGCCATGGAACAATGACAAAGCGGATGGTCTAACGACTCTCCATGCCCTACACATAATGTAATGCAAGCATAAGGAGAGAGGGCCCATGTCCTCGTTTTCCTTTACAGAAGGTTGCATGTGTTAATTCTAGAAGGGATATGGAACTTCCACAATCGGGATACTACAAAAGCTGGTTGATGTATACTCGAGTCCGATGGTCCACATCCCACCCATTATTATGCCTTCTGTATTTGCTGGAAATTACAACTACAAAGTGTTATTATCCACAAGACCATTTTCCTAACAATGCCGAGTTTCAGGCCAAAATGTTTCCCAAAGTGACCCTGCTTGGATTTTGCTCCTACACACCCGTTTCTAATTCACCAAATAACCTTTTTTTACCTCCTTCCTCCCACAAGAAATCATTCCGAATCTTCGCAATTATATGAACTACCCTTACCAGAGCCTTGAACAAGGATAGGTAGTAAATTGCCAAGTTGGCTAAGACAAATTGAATCAAAGTAATACGACCTCCCAAAAACAGATAATTCCCTTTCCATGTTACTAGCCTTCTTCCAACTTCTCAATAACAGAAGACCAGAAGGATATGGATCAAGTGGAATCACTAAACGATACACCTAAGTACTTCAATGGCCAACTTCCCACCTTTCCCAGCATATCAGCAAAAATCCATACCCTCTCTTCTATGTATGTCTGCCTGGATATTTTTATCTAGGTTCACTTTCAATCCTGACAGTACATCATTTCAAAATAGCTTTTGTACAATATATTTGAACCATGTCTGCTTCTGGGAACAATATAGTGTCGTCTTCAAATTGCAAGTGTGAAATGGGAACATGGGCTCTCCCATCTTTAAATCCAGTAATCAATCTCGTCTCCTCTTCTATACCCATAAAATGACTTAAGACATCTCCTACTAATGTAGAATGGGGATCTCCCTGATGCAACCCCCCAAGTGACTCAAACTGTCCCTGGACGCTCCCGTTAACAATGAAGGAGAACAACACCTTCCTCAAATAGCCATGTACCCTCCATTTGCATCCAGAACCTTTCCAATATAGAACTGCATCTAGAAATCCCCATTCAATCCTACTATACAATTTTGAATAAAACGTTGTGAGCTCCCTACCATCATCTCCTTATCTACCACTTGTTCATCATTCACAACAAGGCTAGTTAGGATGCTAGATTAGAACCTCCCGTTGACCAGCTTGTGAAAAAAATTGGTATTACCATCTCCCTCTCTAATCCATGTAATCTTTGATTTTTTACCTCCAACTAATCTCTTCCTGTTTAAACATAATGTCCAACTCATCCTTCGAGGCTTTTCTAGCTTCCAATTCTTCCATAGACAGTGGTCTTAATTGTTCCAATTTGTCCATATCCTCGATACATTTCAAAGCCCATATTTTTCTAATTGGTAACATCCCAAATGTCTCTTTATCTCATCCTTTAATCTATTCTTTGAGGCATTTTAGTGAATGCATGGAGTGAAAACCAGCCCATCCACTTCTTTACAGCAAGGTTTCTTTCCCCCATTTTTAATACACTCCCCAAACCCCTCATGTGTCAACTACATATTCTCAAAATCTAATAGGGGAAGGACCTCGACTTAATGTTTCAAAAGATAGCAAAATAGGACAATGATCCGATGTGGTCCTTATCAAAGCCCAGCCGAGCTATTGTTGGGAAGTGAGAATCCCAGTTTGGCATTGCCAAGCATCTATCCAATTTGCAAAATAATGTGGATTTCCTTAAGTTGGACCATGTAAACAAACCACCTGACCTCAATAAGATCCAAATCATTTATGAGCAAAGAAAACTTCCTCATGCTCTGTGTGACTCTCTACCCCCATGATTTCTTTCAAATGTACATCTGACCACATTAAAATCTCCAACTAGATGCCAAGGAACCTTCCATTCCCCATATATCCCTCTCAAGTCATCCCAAAAGCTTTTTCTATCTCTATACCTATTTGGACCAAATACCCCCTATCAATCTCCATTCAAATTGATCATCCACATTCTTGATCTTTAAAGAAATCGAAAATCTCCCCTTACGCATGTTAGATCCTTCCACTTGATCCACATCCCAAATGATTAAGATTCTTTCAAAGGCCACATTAGATGGGAGGAATGCCCATCTCTTATCATGGCAGTCCACAACTCCTGATAAGTCGATACTCAAAGGACTCCTCCCTAGTCTCCTGTATGACCACAACGACAAATGTCCTTAATTGCTCTCCTTTTCCTCGCCCCCTCTTAGATCCCTTATGTTCCAACTAAGGATCTTTATTGACCACTAGACAACCCACCCTTGTGACCCTTGCTTCTATATCCTTTCTCTTTGCACTAAAGACTCCATTCTAAATTCCTAAGTTCCCTAGTCAAAAAGAATCCCCCACCCAACCCTTCACCCTAGGCCCTTCTAAACCTTTTAATAGCCACCAAGAAGCAAACTAAATTACTCCTCCCTTCTACAGCTTCAATTCGAAACAAGGACGTGATATCCTCTACTCCTCCTACTTGTTCATCCCTCCACGCTTGTTCATGATTGGAATCTACTAAGTGATTATCCCCCCACCTCCTCCTAACACAACATTCATCTAATTGTTCTTCATAACCTACCATCGCATCTAACATCTCACGCATCCCCTCCACCACACCATGGTTCTCATATTGGGAATCATTTTGGTTCAAAACATTGACATTTGAAGTCTAATAGCTTTGAGTCTTTAAAACATGCGATATCACCTGTATTTTCAAGTGAACAACATAACGACAATGTAACATTAGATGTATTTTGGATTATTAAATGTATTTTTTGTCATATTTTGGTTATCTACCTTAACTCTTGGGTAGATAACCAAAATCTCCGGTAGATAAACCCAATACCGGAGATTTTCTGGTATTGATGTTTCCCCATTGTGTTCGCTCATTTCATCGAATTCTATTAAGCCATTTGGACAAGTTTAGTGTGTTCAATGTATTTAAATATGTTTAGTTCTCATTTAGACTATCCATGGCGATGATTTCTCCATTTTTCCACATGCCAATACACAATCATACCTCCCCAAGTATATGTCATTCACTACATATATGCATTTATTTTGTCATATTTTGGTTATTTGAATGTATTTTTCTCTAAATTAGAATGCTATTTTCACCCTTTTTCATTTTTTCTTTGTTTCCACCAAGTTCCTCATATGTCATCGACATGTCCCAAACTGTTGTGACATGTCGACAACATATGAAGGAGATGGTGGAAAAAAAAAACATTAGAAAGACTTCTGCCTATATGTCCCGTCACTCCTTCAAAATTAGGAACACGTCGCAACACGTCAGGGACATATCGCAACATTTAAAACACTATATACGACCCGGCCATTAGTTTGACTATGGTTACATTGCTATCCATTCTGCATCCAACACCTGTCCCGTTCCGATTTGGAAGCTCGGCTGTGTTTGTTAATTGCCCACACATATCATTGTTGGGTCGTTGTTGAAGTGTCATGAAGGTAACCTCACATCAAACCGGAGTAGAACTGTCGTGACGGGACACTTCTCCTTCACACGCTGCCACATGCTGCTCATGCAATTGGCTATAATTTGAATTAGATATGACCCTGCAGTTTAAAACCCTAGTTTGACTGTGGCTACCTTGCTATCCATTCCGCATCCAACACCTGTCCCGTTTTCCATAGCCAAATCCCTCCCTTGAGTCAACTCGTATGCGGCCCATTATATCCTCTCCTCTAATGGCACATGTGCAACTTGGTGCCACATCATCACCCCTACCAATCTGCCCGAAGCAGGGGTTTCACTCCACGGCCAAATCTGCAAATTTTCCATTAGCCGCTCCACCTCCAATTGTACAACAAAATCCAATTGTTCTACGCTCGAACCCTTGGTTGTTTGTGAATGAACCTCTACCAGTCCACCACAAATCTCCCCAATTGCCTTGAACACAGATTCCGACCAGTAAAATGGCGGTAATCCCCTCAACAATAACCAACAACCCCTAGCTGTTGTTTAATAAGTGCTGAGACCATCATCTCTCACCATTTTCGGATCTTGACATCTCTTTTACATCGCAATGGGAATGACCTTAAAGTAAGCACTGTTGAGAAAACTGTTCCTGAGGGTGCAAACATAAAATGGCTTGTTTATACGATCGTCGATATTATAGGTGCATCTGTGAGATTCAAATATTCCTTTAGTTCCATATGCACCGTCTGCCATGAAGTAGTGGATTCATCAACTATAAGTGACAATGCCTATCTCCACGCATCATCCAATCTGCTATTGGGTTTATCTACCTTAACTCTTGGGATTCCTCCAAGAGAGTAGATGCTGAACTTTACTTGGCTAATCTCCATAAATGAACTGCCCTGAATAGCCGATGATACCTGAACCCTGGCCTCTTTTTGAATCCATCATATGGTGTTGGTAGCCAAGCTTCGACATTCCCATCCCTTACAACCCTCGGATATAAATAGATGAAATGTGTTCCTACCGGAAAACATGGTAAACCTGAGGAATCTTCCTCCTCCATTCGTCTTAACCTCCATTACCAGGGTTCTAGTGTTCAGTGAAGTTTTCCAGATTAAGTTCAAATTCAACTCAGCCTTGCTAGCTTCCATGCAACAATTAGCAATCAATTTTAGATCATTCGAGTTCAGGAGGATGCAGCTCGACCGGCCTTTGCTTTTCTCAGTTACCTTCCAATTGAACTTCAATAACGAGTTCATCTCTTCCAATGTGAATGTTTTGAATTCAACAACAAACGAGACTTTGCCTCTTGTCCTCCTTCCTTGAGTTTGGGCATTGATGCTGGTGTTATAGTTATTAACCTGTTGTGGTGGTGTTGCAGCAACCAAAGCAAAGTAGGTTGGTCTGCAAATGGATAAGGAATGAGGTGGGTAAGGCAAGGGTAGTTGAAATGATGGCAGAGATGGTGGCTGAAATGGTGTTGGTGATGGTGGTTGGGGGAGTGGTAATGTTTGCAAAGCTGGTGATGATGCTAAGATGGGGGAAGGAAGAAAAGGTGGTGGTAGTGATGGATGAGGGAGAGATGGTGGTGGTGGTGATGGTGCTGGATGAGAAGAGAAGAAAAGGAGGATGACTACAAATGCCCCACACAGGGAAAATAAAAAATAAGTTAAAATATATGTGACGTTTTAGAGTCTCTACATTAATAGAATAATTATTTGAGATAAATTTCATATACCATATCCAGTGCATTCACATGCCTCCACGAGTTACATAAGAAGATAACCAAAAGTCAATCTAATTTTGAGAAACTTGATAGGGCACTAATTTTGTACAATTTGTACTACCAGAATTCATTCTCTACAAACTTGCAGTCATGCATTACTAAACATTTATCACCGATTCAAACTCTTGTTAAAAAACATAATTTGATAAAAGAGCTTCAACAAAAACTTTCCAATCAAAGAAATCCTAGAAACAAAATAAACTCAAAAGCCCTTGAAGAATTAAAAATCTACATGATTATAACTATATCTATAATTGAAAATAAAGCGCTGCATAGAAGTTACCATCTCATTGAAAAAAGACCCAAACAAATGCTTGTGTCCCCATTATTGAATGACAAAACAAAATAACAATTTCTGCAGTAGATATAACATACAGAAATCCGTAAATCTCCTCTTCGGCAGGTGGAGAAACTCTGCATACTCCTGTTGCCCTTCCTCTGTTTTGTGCAGCTGCAATACCAAAGGCCGCCTCGTCACAATCCCTGCAAGTACCATAAAACTCACCAAACCACACATC
The DNA here is from genome assembly GCA_031762675.1 of Pachysandra terminalis. Lineage (NCBI taxonomy): Eukaryota > Viridiplantae > Streptophyta > Magnoliopsida > Buxales > Buxaceae > Pachysandra > Pachysandra terminalis. Next base: position 10,796,638 of record JAUPMG010000009.1, read on the forward strand.
ACAAAGTAATCAGAAACCAGAAACAAAAAAACCAAATCTTCATAACACTTGCCAGATCCCCTGGGAAGAAAATCCCGACCGACAATGCTCTCCAGAACCGACGATTTACCAGAACTCTGCTCTAAGATGAAATCAGAATCATATCAGACCAGATCAAAAAAGGAGAAGAGACTAAAATCTATTGAAAGAAGCAAAAACAAGGAGTGATCGAAGGAAGAACCTGTCCACCAACAACCGCAACAGAAGGAAGAGCTTCCCATAGAGTCGGCAAAGCGTTGTGGCCACCATAGTCACCGAGAACTGTACAGGCTCTCTGGATTCTATTCACCAGTCCGATCAAGCTCTCCATGGTTGTCATCTTCGAAACCCTAACTAACTTCAATCCTAGTTTCTGCACTGCAAACCCTAGAATTCGAGTAGAAGAAGATAGAAGGAAGAATATAGAGAGAGTCACCAAAAAAAAAAACGAGAGAGAGAGTGAGTGAGAGAGAGAGAGTGAAAGAGGGGAATTTAAATGGAAGTTTACCTTTTAAAGTTGGTGGGAATCGTGGGATGTATTTTTCACGCTATTCTCTTCGTCCGTTTGTTTAAGAAAAAGTGGGTCGGAGATATACTGCGCCGCGTGCGCACCCTTTTAATGGGCTTATCAACTTAAATTTTAAACTTGAAGCTCATAGCCTACAACGGTCTTTATTTTTGTACATTTCCGTCTTTTTTTCTTTCTAATTTGTGATGAGGTCATAGTTTGCTCACGGGAGGAGATATAGCCAAAAGTTGTCAGCCAGCCCCGGCTGATAAGGTCTCTAGCGGTCTCGATAAGGTTGGAGACTGGGGTCTCCCAAGGACATCATATTAATTGGGAGCGGATCTGCTGTGGGGTAGACAGTCCCACAGTTGAAATTAGCATGTTGTCATTGCGGGTCTCACTATGAGGGGCAACATGATAATTTCAGCTGTGAGCTGTGTCTACCCACAGCAAATCACCCTATAGCAAATCCGTTTCCATATTAACTAGGGTTGTCAATGGGTCGGATCATACCGATCCGAATCTGTTTAAATTTATTCAATTAAATCAGATCTTTATCCGATTTGATGTATGTGGGATTGGATTTGGATATAAATAATTAGATCCATTTATAATTGGATTCGGATATTGGTACATCCGATCCGATTAAGATCCTAATCTGATTAGATTAACATATATGTGTAGCATTTTTTTCTCTTTTTGTCTTCTTTCTTTTAGTTGTTTGGGAGTATGTTTTTAATTTAATTTAAATCACATTATTTGACAATCTATTTGTATTGAATTTTAAATAATTTGTTAATTATTTCATTTTTACTATCGAATTCAAATATATCATCAGATTTGGATCTTGGTCGAATTCGAAAATGGATCCTATAAATATAATTGGACTCAGATTCAGTTACTCATATGAAAGAACCATCAAATCTTTAATCGGATTCGGATCTCCTTGAATTTAGTTGGATTTGGATTCAGATTCAGATTCGGATCATGTTGGACCCGGGCCAAATCCGACCCATTTACAATCCTAATATTAAACAGTCAATGTTCAGTTAGAAAATTTTTCTCGAAGAAATTAAAGTGCATGTAGAAAGTATATGCCATGAGAATCTGAAAATCTAGAATTTTATATAAGAAATGTATTCTAACAATGTCACAACAGCTTTAACTGCAACTGTTTTAAACACTTCTAATATGAACTTAGAATTCTCTAGTGCCTTGATTCGTTCATGGAATCAGGATTGGAATTGGGGATAGAATTGAAATTGGAATGGGAATTCTGAAATCCAATTTCGATAATTAGTATCATACCACGAATTTGAATTCTATCTGAATTCCTTATATTTGAAATTTCTAAATCCTTTTTTTTTACAACATTCTATAATTAACAATTTATTTGTTAAATATTTAATACTTTTTAAAAATGTAATATTAGTTTTAAATCAAAAGCTTAATTTGATACAAATATTCATATAAAATATATCAATATTTTGATTTGGTTCAAAATCGCCCCTATCATCCATCTAGGGGTGACAATGGGTCGGCTGATCCACCCGGTCTTATGTTTGGGCGGGCTTGGACAAGGGTCTGTAGCCCGTAGGGATGGGCTAGGCTGAAATTTAAGGTCCGATTATTTTTTTGGGTTGGGTTTGGGTTTATGCAAGATTAGCTCAGGGTGTGAACATTGAATAATATTAATATTTCACTTAGTGGAGTAAGTTTAATGTTGTGGCTGTGTTGAGACTTGGGTTTGACTCTTAGGCCTCGTTTGCCTCCCATTTTGGATCAAGAACTCATTCGAGTAACTTATTTTGAAGGTTTCTTGATTGTGTTTGGCCAGCATGTTATAAAATAAGTTCCAACATAAATTAGATGTTTAGTTAACATTTACTAAAATGAGTTTTAGCAAAAAAAATTCTACATTTTTTTCCTTCTTAACTAAAATTATTTCTATAAAATCTCATGCTCATGCATAAGTTTTGCACACCTATATCCT
>JAUPMG010000009.1:10815543-10840387 GCA_031762675.1 Pachysandra terminalis
CTACCCTTAGATTAATTAGTTTGAATCTCAGTCCTTAGATTAGTTTTCCAGCCCATGTGGGTTTGTTTCTAATATTGGATTCCTTCTAGTTCTATTTTTAGAAGCTTAGATTTAGTCTAATCAGTTGCTATTCTAATGCGTAGTGAGTGCCTTCTAATTATAAGTCCCTTAATCTCAGCCATTGATTGGGAATTGAATGTTCTTGCGAAATCCTAACTATTAATTTATATGTTGAGATTTCCTACAAGATCCTAGCCACGTGTCAAAACTTTAGAAGTTGTGATTGTATGTGTTGTACCTAGTTTTCTATTGGTACAACCCACCAATCACAATCGGTCAAAAGTCAAACATGACAGCTAATTACTAAAATTTTAAATTAACCCCTAATATTTTATTATTTACATATTAACCCTATTTTTTTGTTAGGTTATTACAATACGACGGTGAGCTATACATGAAGGACGTCGACGAAGCTCTATTAATATGTCTCGGCCAAGTTGAGGCCAGACTCATCATGTCCGAAGTTCATGAGGGGATTTGCGGGTCTCATCAAGCAGGAATCAAGATGAGATGGTTCATCAGGAGACAACTATATCTGGCTGACCATCCAAAAAAATTGTATAGCTTATCCAAAGAGATGTGAGCCATGCCATAAGCATGGACCAATTCAGCATGCACCGGCAGTCGAGCTTTTCCCTATAGTAAAGCCTTGGCCGTTTAGAGGGTGGGCTATGGATTTGATCGGAAAGGTCAATCCCATCTCTTCAAGCATGCATGGGTTTGTTATAGTTGCAACTGATTACTTTACAAAGTGGGTAGAGACAAGGCCGATGAGGAAGGTAGACCAAACAGACGTGATCGAATTCATCAAGGAGTTTGATCATCCCCAGCTTTGGAATACCAGAGACAGTAACGGACGATATGGGAAGTGTCTTCACAGGGGGACAAGTGTTCCAGTTTGCAAAGGACTACGGGTTCAAAATCCTGAATTCAACTCCATACTACGCAAAAGCAAACAGTCAAGTAGAGTCAACTAACAAAGTTACGAAAAATGTCGTAAGGAAATGATTAATGACAAACCTCGGTCATGGCATAAACGGTTATCAGAAGTGGTATGGGCCTACCGTACATCTTACAAGACAAGCATAGTCATCACACTGGCTACCTTAACATACGGACACGATGTACTCCCTCCCCTAGAAGTAATGATCCCATCACTTTCAGTAAAAGTTCACCCTAGCTGAATTCACAGAGGCCATGATAGTTGAGCTGGAAGATTTAGACGAGGGCCGAGTTAGAGCCTTAGATGTTCTATGGGCCCAGAAGCAGAAAGCCCGTACTTACAAAAAAAGGGTGAAATACAAGTCCTTCTCAGAGGGAGACTTGGTACGGAAGACCATTTTGCCAATAGGGACCAAAGATCCTGTCTATGACAAATGGTCACCAAACTCACCAAACTGGGAAGGACCGTTCAGGGTTCAACGGGTCTTACAGAATTGACCGATCAATAGAGAAAGAGAACTATAAATGATCGATATCTGAAGAAATATTGTCCTACCATGTGGGATGCTCCATTCCAGGTGATCGTGTAAACGGTCTGTCAGAAACAATACAATGATGTCAAAGAAATACAATGGGAAAAACGGCCCAAAGACCGTGTTACATATGAACATCAATACAAAATACGACCTAGATGGCCTAGAGCCATCTTTAAAAATACCACGGCCTCACTGGCCGGAAATGATCTACGACCATCTCATGGAGACTCCAAAGCGGCCTATGGCTAGGATAACCCAAAATGGCCTTCGGCCGGGAGGCTCCAACACCTCCTCCTCTTCCTCCAGTATACGGCCGAGATGAGTTAGCGCCTCCTCATCCGTCGAGCCTTCATATCGTCTTCAAACAAGACATAATTTTCCCATCTTCCACTGAGCAGGAGCCCAGATGACACATGACATCAGTATCTTTCACTACACCACAGAGCCATAGTGGCGTTAGTGCTAAAGCCGTAGATCCTACGTTCCAACTCAGAAACTTAATGCGCTTAAGCGAAAAGGCCAATCCAAAATGATGACGAGCCAACATTAGCCAGATGCTAGCTTTGGCCATTGATCTTAGATGGCTAACACAAATACTTAGCAGAGTTTTGAAGCATCGAGTTGAAGGACCAAGACGATGGTGATGGATCCAATTCAAAGAGAGAAAAAGGAGAACAACTAACACCATCATCTTGATCCATTGACCGAATCGGACTAACATACTCACCTATTGGGGATAGACCGATTAGGGTGGCTACGTCCAAGACCATCACAGTCATGGTACCAAAAGAGGGAAGAAAAGAATTGCTCGAAGTAGAAAGAGAAGAGGGAAAGAAGACCGTGCTCAGAGTTTGAATGAGCTAGAGAAAGGGGGAAAGAGATTTAAATAGCCAAAGAAGCGATTTGATCGGCTATTGTATCTTTTCCGTTCCCAAGATACGACGCGTGTGAAGATCATAATTACCTTCCTTACGTCTCTTTAAAACTGACGGAAGACTAAGAGACGCAAAGGAAGGTAGGGGTACTTTTAGGGCGTATATCTGCAAATCTTCATGGCCAATGGAAGCTTGACACATGGCGCCTAAAGGGGCCAATAGAAGTACCGCGCGCGGCAAACAAAGAAGCCAATAAAAGTACGCCACATGGCGCGTACGGGAGATCAATAGAAGTGCACCACATGGTGCATAATAGAAGACGAATAAAGGCGCGACACTCGGCGTGCACAAGAATAAACAGAAGCATTGCACGTGGCACGTGAAGAAAGCTATGGATGCACGACACGTGGCGAGAAAGTTCAAGGGAATGTGAGCTCACGAGCCCGATCAGCTGTTCAGAAATAAAGGGCGCGGGAATGATCAACCCACGTTCTAAAGAAGAGTTCAAACTAAGCGCGAACAGTTAATATAACCGAATTGAACGGTTAGATAACTGCTCAAAATGCTCTATAAAGATAAAGAAGACCTGATCTTCCAAATCCCTAGCACATCAATCAACAATAGCCAGCGCAACGCTGCAAGTCGACCTTCGGATCACCTATCTCCTTCACTGTTACCTCTGTCGCAACAATATTGTCGGGTTCCTCTGCTGCTCACCAGCCACTCACTCAGGAGTATTGCTCTCAACATTGGTAAGCCCTTCTAGTATGCATGTGGGTCACGACCACTAGAACGTGAAGCCCCTCTGTTCACCAATTAATCCGGTTTGGGTCTCTTGCCCTCAACCTCAGACTGATCACCACTACTACCCCTCGAGAAGCTGATCTCAGCCTAACGGTCGCTTATCCAGTCTGCATGTGGGTCACGGTCGTTGCGATGACCACCGCAGTTCACCAATCTTCTTTCTTTTTTTACATTTTTATCATCTACCTTAAGAAGCTGCCTGCTAGTAGTCGATCCAGTCAAACCGTGACCACGGGCGCTGTGATAACCACCGTTGGGTTTAGCAGTCTTCTTCCTATCTCTTTTGTTTATTTATTTCTATCATCAACAGTTATGCTATTTAGTTATGAATAAAAACTTGATTAAAAATAAGACTAATGCATTATCTCTAATTTAACAATCATTTCATCTATATGAAGGAATCAGACGAACTCAACTAAAGGAAGAGCCCCAACCTTTGCATAATCACCTAATAACCCAAGGTATAGAAGGAATCAGACGAACTCAACTAAAGGAAGAGCCCCAACCTTTGCATAATCACCTAATAACCCAAGGGACGCAAGACCAATGACCGATTGCACGACCCTCCGCCAACTCAATTTAGTTAGTGTTAACCGATGCCAAGGGTCAAAACCTGAAACCCCAAACAGTGAACTAGTATAAGTCCTAAAACACCTGTGCAAGATACACACCCATTCACATTTACCAGGCACGCGCGCCATCGGTCGCACATGGCCGTAAGGTACCCGGGAGGGAACAGTGGACTATAAGCGGGCTTCCCTAAGAAGGTCCCTTGTAGGTTTCAAATTTAGAATCGGTTAAAGTTTGTTTTGAAAGACAATTTTAGTTTTAACAAGCTTTCCGATATGTCCTTTTCCTTGATATATATAGATTAGTATTTGGTCGGAGTTGGAATGAGATCGCATGAAAGATCTTGCAAAAGTAATAATCCAAACAGAGAGCGTCAAGTTATCAAAGTTTATAATAATTCGTACATAAATTTTGGCTGGGTACATTAACCAGCTTTGTAGATATACCAATGGAAGTTAGTAAAGACAATGGGCTGGAAAGCAGTCCTCTTATATGGTAGAGACCTTGTGGTCAAGATCTTAAAAACATAATCAACTTATATCACATTTCCTATGGATGTTAATGTCATCCTTGTGGCCTTCTATGAACTCATAAAATTGGAGAAAACCCTAATAATTACAAAATCATTATGCCTGTTGGCATTACTCGAAGGTGTACTCCGTGACCATACTATGTGCCCTACAACACAAAGCAAGGATGTTGGAATTAGTAATCTCTTCGACTATTGACAAGATCGTCGACAAAATCATCCTCATCCTTTTCGCATTGTTCCAAGTAGTGGTTATAAGCAGCAGGATCATAGGCAGCAGCCATGCGGAGATAATTTAGAGCTTCAGGCTTACGACCTTCATTGAATAAAGCACTGAAAAGTAGGGTTATTCAGTTCAAGATTCAGCATTGGAGCTAATGACTAGGAACTTGATGGAAAGAGATCAAAAGCATGTTGAAAAAAAAAATGGTCCTAGACAGATACAAGTCACTATGACAGTCTGCTGGTATTCATACCTTGCTAGCAGTACCAGTCCATCGTAGTAATGCGCTTTGCTCTTGGGATCTTCTGGCTCTTCCAACAAGGCTATTCTTTGGAGGTGTTCCATTCCCTCTGCAGTTTTCCCCTGCCAAACAGGAAAGAAAAGGGAAAAAGAGAAGGTATACCTCCATCAACTAGTAAGAAGGTAGTATATAGTGCTTCTTGCTATCGTAAAACAGGGAATGCAGTTTTGGACAGAGGATATATTTGAAGAAAGGAGTACTGTAATTGAGCACCAACAAATATGACGACATTGCCCATGTCAACATGTACTTATTATCTGCATGTTGACCCAGGCTGTCACAGTGGTTCTTGACACTGCAGTGCCTGAAGTATGGACAACTAACATTCAATAAGAAGGTTCAAATACACACATTTTGGAACGGCAATAAACACACTTGGGTTGGCAGGAAAAGATGCAGTGTCCCTCCCATCACTGGTGAAAGGGTACTTGGTTTGCAGTTTGCACTGCCAAATATCGTATATTTAAGCACAAATGAGAGAGAACAAACTAGGACCACTTATATATGATGTTCCATTCTTCGTTTTCTTTTTCCCCCTCATTTCTTTTTTCAGCTAAAAACTGTGGGGGATTCATATATTCTATTCTAGTCTTATGTGGTAATTCCTTTTAATGCAAAACTGCAAATGTATTGTTGAGCTTCACCTGTCGTATATAGGTAACACCTGCCCATGAAGATGCCATAATCAAAAGATCAACCTCCTCAGCTTTTGTTGGATGGCCAAGAAGAAAGAGCTGACAAGATGCCGTAACAAGTTCTGATTACTAGAAGAACATCGGAAATTAACGTGAAGATAAATGCTCATGGTACAAATTAGAAGAATCCAACCCCAATTTTTAAATATATACGAGTTAGAGAAAATTCATAGCTATTTAAACTTCATACTTTGGAAATAGCACGCTCTAAATATTCAGTAGCCTCCATCATCATTCCTTTTTGCAATAGAGTCTGTCCCATAACAACCAAAGCTCTTACATATCCAGGATCCTTCTCAAGTGCCATTCTGTAGCCAAAAATTACTACTAATGTATATCAAGAAATAAAAAATAAAAATAAATAAAAAATAAAGGAAACAGCTCATAGCCTTTCGGAAAGAACTGGTAAGGGAGAAGATGTTACTGTAGCAATGGTATTGCTCTATCTCTATGTCCTTTTGCCAAGATCTGGATTGAAAGCTGTAAACAATTCCAATCATGATGATAAGAGAAAAGCTAAAACTACATCTAACTTTGGATATACAAGAGTTCATATTCAATGCCACTTACAACAAGCAGTTCATGAGGTGATAAGTTCTGTACAGAAATTTTACGCTCTGCTGGTGTGTGCAATGGCTTCACTTCAGGAGTGCCCAGTTCTTTAGGATTCCCACTCTCCTCAGGAGTGGCTTTCTCCGGAAATCCCAATATCTCACGAACCGCAGGATGGAGAAGAGATACTTGCTGCAAATATTGGTTGTAAGCAGAATGGAATAAACGTATCTTAAAGATATTGACTGCATGCTTTTGCTGTCTGAACTTTAGAAAATTCAAATCTTGTAATCATAGTTTACATTTTAAGAAACCAATAGAGGAAAAAATGTAGAACTCGGGAAACAAGATGTGGAGGCAAATGGCAAAATACCTAAAATTTCTTACCCAGGCACAGCAGTATAACTAAGCAAATTGTCAACCAATCAACATGAATGCAGAAATCAGGCCATCCCATTGATGATGACTTAGCATCAATTTTTTAGACCCTAAAGCATGAAGCGAGACATTTCCCTATGGCAAAAAGATGAGGTGTAAGCCTCAAGGCATGATGCTTGTGCCTTTAAGCATGGATTTTTTTTATTGAATACATTAATAGATAAAAATAATATATACCAACGTAATAAAAATGTAAAATACAGGGGTGCGGTGGTGGGGAATAAATGAGAACAACCAAAATTTTCATAATATGGCCGGGTTGGCTGGTCAGATGCACAAGAGTTAGAACCCTGGTACATCATAGGTTTCACACATGATAGATGATTTGGCAAACCCCACTTGCCTTTGCATGACCTTACTTTATAAACTAAGTTTCAACCCCATACAAGTCTGCTACATGACGGAAAAGAATCTCCAAGATGCAATCTCTTTTTTGTAGACAACTCAAAAAATACTGAAAATTTTGACAACTGCTGTTATGTATGATAGTATCTGATACATGTGTATAAAGAGGGCCTATATGGATGAAAAAATAGTCTATGTGGCCTATCCAGAGAATCCCTTGTTAAGTGGTAGTCCAGATTTGCCACGTCATTATCCACGGGGAAGGAAAAAACCATGTCTTACCAGGGAACTAAACATGGTGAAAAGTGCAATTTCCGTGAACCCTATCTGGTTTCAACTAGCTATCAAATGAAGTTTCCAAACTTCTGGATTATGTATGTATGTATGTATATCATTGAAAAGTCAAATAAATTTAAGACAGAAATTATTGCAATTAAAGCTTACCTTCTTGTTTCTGTATTGATAAACATTAGTTAGCCATTATATAGTGAGTTTCAAGTGTGTTAAAAATGAATTAAAAAACCGACGTAGCAAACTTTGTGACCTTTAAGACCCTTTTAACATCCATAATGGATCCTTTACTGTAAAATCAAACATCAATAAAGTTTGAAACAGGAAAAAGGTTCAATTTATATGAAGTATGTGTTCATAACATACAGGTATGACTTCAATCTCCATTTTTGTGACTAGATACCTCATTTCCTTTATTGTACAAGACAACCTTCAAATATAAGGTTAGCTTCAAGGTATGTAGCATGAGCTTCATGCAAGCCTCACTTTTAGGCAAGAGCATCCAGGGATTTAAGCCTAGATACAATATCTCCACTTTCCCCTTCCATATCCAATCCAGACACATTCACCATACTCAAAAGTATTATTCTGAATCAGATTCAGCTCTTGCATTTTTCCAAGAAATGGAAATTTAGCATTAACAAGTAAGCAATTGGTACCTGATACAAAGCACAAAAGGGAAAGAGACAAGGGTGAGGAAACATTACCCAAACAAAAAAAAATAAGCATACGTCTCTTCACCCAAATTGCATTCGCCTTTTCGATATAGGATCGGAAGAAAAGGCACTCTAGGGATTTATTAGGTGACCAAAAATAGCTTTGACAATACACATTAGCCACATGCAAACTGTCCGAACTAGATATAGCTTGGGATACTGCAACTTGACCACACAATACCACTGTCTTATGTGAACAAGATGAAGCCAGAGAATCAGAAATTTGAGTATTGTTACTATCACAAAGAAGATCCTGATTCAACATTTCAATGTCGCAAACACTGGAAAAATGTGAACCCACCACACCTTCAGGCACTATGCGATCATACCCAGCTTCAATAAGATTCAAAACGATCTGATCCGAATCATCTCTACCGAAAATTGGAACCCCATCTTCTTCAACTTTCAAACATGGAAGCCCCATCGACAAACAGACTACACTTGGTTCTCTCGGATCATCCAATGAACCAGATGAAGGGAAAGCTTTAACTAGAGGAGACAAAGGACTGACCTTGTTAGAAAAAACATCCACCGGCAACAACCTGCGAAATGAAGATGAAGAGGAAGAGGAATCTGCTACAGTCTTCACTTCCACCATTGAACATCGGACGAGCTTAGCATCGATCATCTCAACAATTTGATCCAATCTCTTTGGATCAGACCTAAAGAAGGGTCCAAGGCCTTCAACGTATAGGCCAAAAGGTCTTTCAAAAGATCTGGGCTGGGAGCAGAAACCAGACCCAATCCGTGCCAACCCGTCACCATGTCGAAACTGATCATCATGGGCCACCCTAACACTAAGCTTCACATAAACCTTAAGCCCACGTTTCCCTTTTTCCTCTCCATTACTTACCTTCAAATTGGACATGGGGCCTTTTACCCTTATTCACGGACTTAAACCGATTAAATCGGTTAACTGACCTTGTGCGATCACGAGGCCCAATTCCATTACCCCTTTTGCTTACCAAACCTGGCCGTAAAATATCTTTCCTTGGGCCGCCCCTTGACCAAATCTAGGGGCCCAGAATACCCAACCGGAATGTTCTTTCCTTTCCCAAAATTAATTTCAAAATTCGAAAACGGAAAATCCCTCCTCTTAACCTTCCAATCAAGAGCCTTTCCTAGTTTGGCCAAGTTACCATAAAAAATGTCTGCACCCCCACTGATTTAACCACTCCCCTTTTGACACCTAATGGCCCAATTGCTACCTCATCATCTTCAACCTTGCAACCCAACTTTGGACATCTATCAATCGCCCACCATCTTCTCTGATGGTGGTGCCACTGCAAATCGGACTGAAAACTCTTTCTCCCGCAATAATAAAGAAACCGACCTTGGGATACGAAGTGGATTTCCACACTTAACAAGGGTTTTAGCATACTTCAACCATCTTTTCTGAGAAGTAATATCATCAACAAGAACAAACCCATCACAGAAATTTCCAATAAGCTTAAACAACTCATCCGACAAAAAATTCGGTGGAAGTCCAAAAATATAAATCCAACAACCCTCCTTATTTTTTCCCAAAGGGGTAACAATTTTGGTTTCATCCCACCTACTAGTAAGAACATCATGTTTGGAATTAAGAGGAAAAGGACTTAAGAAAATGGCCTGATTCTCAGAAAACAGGACCACCTCCGGCTGAAATTCGTAATTGAAATACTACCTAATTCCAAAAGCAATGGAAGCCCAAGATGCATCGCAGTTCCAGGTTAAAACCAATGCATGTTTCCACTTTTCATCAACTAATAAAACATTACTATTGATAATAATTTCTGGAAATGCCTCGTATTTCTTAATCGCAAAACTAGACGGTGCATTTTTAGCAACCTCTGCACGACCCGAACGGTTTTCACAGTTTACGATTTTCGAGATCTCCAAACTTGACCTTCTTTCAAGGTTTTTATTCTCAGGATCCTAGATCAGACCGGTCCGGGCCGATCCCGATTCAGATTGCCGATCCTGGTCCGATCCAAATGTTTGATCTTTATTATTATTTTTTTTTAAAACAAAAATTGGATCGGTCAAACTGGCGATACCGGTGTCAGATCAGCAATACCTGTTGGGATCGGTCGGTATCAGACCGATCCAGGCCGATACCGGTTGGATCCTTTATTTTATAAATTAAAAACAAAATGGAGATCGGTTAGATCGGCCGATCCAGTCACTGGACCGGTCCGGATCAGTATCGGTTCGACCGGTCTGATCCAAAGCCTCAAGATACAATTGTTGTATCATGGCTTGGGATCGGCCGATCCAGACCAATCCTTGAAACCATGCCTTCTTTCCCCATTGGCACAAAGATCCTAGTAACTCTATTACCCATAAACAATCCAAGACGCAAGAAACACCCTCCCAGATTTTCCTTAAGCTCCCAACAGAAGAACCTTCGAGTTTGAATTCTTCTTCCACAACTTCGAATTCTTCTTCCACAACTTAGAATGTTTGATTCCAGAATTTGTGTCAATGGCTTCTAAACAGCAAACCAAAATCCATTCGGCTTCAATATCGTTGACAATCACCGAACAAATCTTACCTTTGCTAGCTCTGCAATCCTGATCTTGTATTTAAATCTACCATTTAACCTTTCCATTCGGCTTCAATCAGAAAAAAATCAATCGTCAAGCAAACATCCCGAGCTGGTTCCCGAACACTAGACTGAAAAGGAAGAGATGGGGTAGCCGAGATAACCACATCGGCGACAGAAGGTTAGAAGAGGGATTAGAAGATAGAGAATGAGGAGGGGTGTGGAGGAAGAGAATGATGAAGAGGAACGAAAGAGGGCTTAAAGGAAGGCTATGAAAGATGAAGGTTGCGATGAAGGAAAATGGGAAAAATGTGGTGGGGAAGGGATAAAGGTAGAAGAAGGGGGAGTCGGGATGGCGAACATCATAACTCCGGCCTTAGAACATCATAACCGAGTGAATTTCATTCAATTCTTCACTAAGCCCCATTATTACTGAGGTGAGGAGTGAATTAGCTTAATGGAATTATTAACAAGTAGCTCTGTTGATGGGCTAAGATAACCATGTTTCTCTGTCTGACCTAAATTTTTTTCATGATCAATATCAGAAAATGTTCCTTTTTTTTTGGTTCACTAAATGAATAATCTCTCCAATCTAACAAATCATCATCATTATTTTTCATAAAAGTATGATAATCAGTGAATTCTTTTGAAATATAGCGACATATGTTCTCAATGTAGAAGGCGATGAAGTGGGATGACAAACCTGAATGATGTGTAATGAACTATTGGTCAGCCAGTATATTAAGCTCCCCTGCAAAAAACAATACAACAAAGGAATAAACACAGGTGATTTCTTTGCTAAAATAAAATAGGAGATTCTTAGAAGTCACAAAAGAGATAGAAACATTGGGAGAAAGGAAAGAAAGTAAATGTTATCAGCATATTTCTGGCATCTCCTGGTGTAAATTGTTGTCCCTTCAAATACCACCACCTCCCAGGATATTTGTGTCAACAAACATGACATGGGTACGAGGATGGATCTGCTTAGAATACGGCTTACCAATATCTTAATACTCCAATAGTAGAACAATATTTGCAGTATAATCCTAATAGTCCAATAGTAGAATAATATTTGAAAAACATAATCTATTAACAATTGTTATACATTATTTTAAATACTAGTATGTAACAGTGTCCACTACCCATGATTTGGGGGTCAAGCAAGTTCGATACTTGAACATGTTATCCATACCAATACCCTGATAACATAGAAAAACATGACATGCTTCTAATATTGCTTATTCATACCCATATATTTTAGAATAGATAATTGGCGCATCCACATCCCTTCTTTAGTTGGGCCTGTTTATTAATGCCACGTGGAAGGATAATCTAGTCGATCTGGTCATTCCGTTTGATGGACACCATCTGGATTAGGGACCTGTATAGTGTATCCTATGGGTGGCAATGGGCTGGGTGACCCGTCTGGCCCGATCAGCCCAGCACTATGTTTGGGTGGGCTTGAGCAAGGGTCAATAGCCCGTAGGGATGGACCGGGCTAAAATTTAAGGCCCGGTTAGTTTTTCAGGCCGGGCTAGGGTTTGTATTAGATTAACCCGGCCCGGCCGGCCTTAGGATGTGAAGACAAATAACAAGATTACAGAGTAATATATAACTTTCACTTAAGCTCATCACCATCTTGTGGCTGTAGTTTAGTGGTGAGAATTCCACATTCTGCTCATGGAGACCCTGGCTTGAATCCTAGCAGCAACAGAGTAGTAATATTGTTGTCCCATTTGGGAAAACATAGCCGGGCTTGGGCAAACATTGTTAAGCCCAAAGCTCGGGCCAGGCGAACAAAATTGCTCTTATATTTAGATTATGGCCCGGCTCGTTGCCACCCCTAGTATATCCTGTCATGTAAGACCTTTACCAACCATGTATAGGAACACTTCCATGAGAAAAGAACTGTTTAAAATTTAGATGTTTCAATAAAAAAAAATATAATAATCCAAAAATGAATACAAAAAGAGGGCATTTCTGTTGGAATTTATATCATAATTAGATGCTGGAGGTGGCAAACACATAGGTGTTTTTCAGTCACCCCTTAACCACCATACTGTTACAGGCCAACTACATGCATGGATGGGCACATAGCTGCCATGGGCAGGGGCAGACCCCCAAAAATTAAATTTTCTTTTTTTTTTAGTAATGATATTCCTATTTAGTACGATTATTTGATCAAATAATAATAATAATTATATATTAATATTAAAATTAATCTATGTTATATAAAATTATTTTATAATTGATTTTTGTATTATTACTCTGCATATTACATTCATGATTCTTGAAATACATTTTCAAAAGTAAGATCATGCATAAGATTTTGTTAGTTTTGATAATTACTTTTATAATTTAATTAATAGATAATTATTGATTGTAATCCAACACTTTTTTACATGAATGGCGATTGATGAATCATTATTCATTTATGATTTTAGAATTTAGAGTAGCAACTATTGAACCAGAGAGAACTCTATGTTGTTTAATTTTTAAAGTTTTTATTGTCTCTCTAGATCTCAAATCCCCGACATCATGGTTACTTGGTTAGATCATCAACTATTGATGCATATTTCAAGATAAAGAATGTTCCAAATTCAAAGGCCAACACATCAACTTCTATTTCTAATCCTGACACTTCAATTCATAAGAACCGTCCTTCAAAATTTGCAAGAATTGAATCTAAGGAAGTTGAAATTGCTTCTTTAGAACGTGACCCAAACTTACGTCTTCCAATATGAAATTATCCTCCTGATCAACAAGATGAAATCTGAAGTACTTATATGAAAGTTGGGTCATATCAACGCATTCTTCAAGATTGTCCACTTTATGGAGCAGAAAAGCATCCTCGTCGATTTCAATCTTCTTGGTTCAAACAATTTCCTACTTGGTTAGAGTATTATCCTTCCAAGGCACAACATTTTGTCTACCTTGTTACGTTATTTATAAGAAACCTTTTGGACTTTTTGGATCAAATGCCTTTACTATTAAAGGATTTCAAAATTGGAAGAAGGTGAATGATTGAAAAAAGTGTGCTTTCTTAAGCCATGTGGGAAGAGATCCCAACTCACTACATAAAATAACTGAAAATGTGGTAGAGATCTATTGAATCAGTTATAACATATTGAGAAGATACTCGAGAGACAAACTTCTCAACAAATTGCAGACAATTGGTTGAGGCTTAAAACATCAGTAGATACAGTCCATTGGCTAACACTTCAAACATGCGCTTTTAAAGGCCATGATGAACATCCAGATTCAAAATATCGTGGAAATTTTCTTGAAATGGTAAAATTCTTGGCAACCTATAATGAAACAGTTGCTAAAGTGGTAGAAAATGCTCCAGGAAATGCCAAATACACTTTACCAATGATCCAAAAAGAAATTCTATATATCTTTTAATGTAATGTGTGGGACATAATTCGTAAAGAAATTGATGACGCAAAATTTTGCATATTAGTTGATGAAACTCGAGATGATTCTAAAAAGGAACAAATGGCTCTTGTTTTGAGATTTGTTGACAAAGATGGTTTTGTTTGTGAGCGATTTTTCGACATTGTTCATGTATCAGATACTACGGCATTGACTCTGAAAAACGAAATATCTGTCACTATTTCTCGTCACAATCTTAGTATTCAAAATATTCGGAGTCAAGGTTATAATGGAGCTAGTAATATGTGAGGTGAATGAAATGGACTACAAGCCTTATTTTCTAATGATTGTCTATATGCATATTATATTCATTGTTTCGCCCATCGCCTCCATTAGCTTTGGTTGCACCATCAAGAGAAGTGATTCCTATTCATCAATTCTTTTCTAAATTAACTTTTGTTGTGAACATCGTTTGTGCCTCTTGCAAGCAACATGATGAATTACAAGCATATCAAGCTAAGGATGTTGCACGTATGATTGCCATTGATGACCTTGAATCTGGTAGAGGGCTTAATCAAATTTGCACCTTACAATGGCCTAGAGACACTCATTGGGGCTCTCACATAAATTCTATCTGTAGCTTGATAAAGATGTTTAATGTGTTATGTTCAGTTCTAAGAAATATAATTAAATATGATTTGACATATTCTCAACGGGGTTATGCAGATGCTGCTTATAATGCAATAACTTCTTTTGAGTTTGTCCTTATTTTACATCTTGTGGAGGAAATTATGGGCATCACTGACGATCTCTGTCAAGCTTTGCAACGCCAATCTCAGGATATATTGAATGCCATGCACTTAATTTCAACCACAAAAGTATTGATTCAAAAGTTAAGAGAAAGCCGTTGGGAAGGCCTACTTGAAAAGGTAAATTTCTTTTGCAAAAAACATGATATAGCTATTCCTGATATGGATGCTCGATATATTACAATAGAGCGCCATTATCGAATAGATATATTCATTGTTGCAGTGGACTCTCAATTGCAAAATCTATTTAACAGGTTCAATGAGCATACAATGGAACTCCTTATTCTTAGCTCATCCTTGGATCCCAAAGACAAATTTAGATCATTCAATCTTGACAACATTTGCAAATTGGTCGACAAATTTTACCCCCAAGATTTTACAGAGCAAGAAAAACTTCATTTGAGGTATCAATTACAACATTATGAGCTTGATGTGATTCAACATCAAGATTTTCAGAACATATTGGTAGTTGCTGAACTGTCAAAAATTGGTAAAAAGAAAAAAATTGGTTATTTATACAACTACAGAAAGATCATTCTATACAACAACAACGGCTCGTGCTAACTCTTCCAGTTTCTACAGCAACTACAGAAAGATCATTCTCAGCCATGAACATTGTTAAAACTCGACTTCACAACAAGATGGCAGATGAGTTTTTTGTGGATTACATGATCACATACATTGAAAAAGAAATTGTAGAAACATTTAGTACAGAGTCAGTTATTGATGAATTCAGTTCTATGAAAGAATGTCGAGCACAAATTCAATAGATATGCAATTAAACTGAGTTGCCTGAATATTTTTGTTCTTTTTTATATATTCATGTTTAAATTAATAGTTGCTTGAATACTTTTTTATATATTAATGTTTAAGTTAGTTGGGTGTACATATTCAATACGTCCATCAAAATATTATATAAGTTTTTATTAAAATTTATATAATAAAATATTATATAAGTTTTAACTTTTTATTTTATCATTAAAAAATTATTATTAAACATTTAATAATTTTATTTTATCATTAAAATTGTTATACTTTGGCTCTCCCATAAAAAACTTTTTGCCTCCGCCCCTAGCCATTGGCAGGGCAAGCTTTGGCTAGGTGTGGCCAACTCATGGAAGAATTTTACAAGGCAACCAACGATGCTTTGTAGTCGCCAGAAAGGTAGCTAAATGTTGGCAGGCGCCCACGATAATTGGCATATTCGAGTAAGTGGGATCCACGTTTTAGAAAAAATACAGATATGCTCCGACTGAACCCACTAAAAGCAACCGTTATGAGTGCTGTCGGTTCAGGTTCCAAAGTTCTCACCATTAGTCTTAGACCTGACCTAACAAATAACTAGTTCCGGGTGGATACCTGATGCAATAGGAAATCTACCCTCTATTTGCATTTAGAAGATTGAAGATATAATTATTTCAATCACGGTCAAGCTTAGGTTTCTTTAAGGACATCCAAGGGAAAAACCTTTAGCAAGGTGTTAATCCAAGCAACCCAAAAGTTCTCAAAAGGACTTGCAAGTCTAAATGCTGATTTTCATCCAATAAGCCAAAAGACTCCTTACTACACTTCCATATGACCTGTCTAGAAGAAAAGAACCTCTAAAACCTAAGACCCAAGTAACTAATCCTAGCCTTCCATATAATCTAACTAATCCCAGCTCTCCGTATAATCTAAGCCAAGCAATTAAAGCAAAAGAATAGATTGTCTTGGACCTAAATACTCTTAAACTCACATGACTTCTAAATTAAAGTTTTAATGACATAAATACTCCTGTAACTCATCATTATATTTCTCACTAATGTGAAACCACTTTTTGAAGGCCAAAAACATTGAAATCTCAACCAGAGGGTAGAAACAGCCATTGCAGATCTTGAAGAGATATTTCTAACAAGCCAAAAGTACCCAAAAAGACACATGACCAAGAAGCTCCACCCTCTCCTGTTGGAGAAAACCCATGGTCGAGTTTGATATTGTTGTCTTGATATTTAACCGCTGGCTTGCTCAAAACTTCCATTTTAGTTTCTTGAATTGAATAGCAGTTTCAGTATCATTCCTTCTTGGTATATGCAGCTGCCTTCAACTTCAAATTAATTATTCTCTTGGATGTGCCCATGATGATTCCTTTGCATGTTTACTTCAGCTTAGCATTTCATGACAAGATTTCTCCTTTACAAGATTTCTTAAAAGAATAATCAGAGCTCCAATTATCTCAATCTTTAAAGGAGTGACACAAAAGTGGATCGTAATAAATCAAAGAAAACACTATCAAATACTTTTGCAATTCATTTGCCATTTCAAACTCTATTCATTTAGCTAGTACGAGTATAGACATAAGTTTTCCTGATTCTTCACTCATTAAATCAGTATCCTCCAGCAACCAATGATTCATTGATCGCCATGTCATTATTCAAACATCCAGCTCGACATCAAGCCACCAATAAAATAATCAATATCTTTCATCAAAATTCATAAAAGACTAGTGGACTTCCAAATCATGATTTCTTTATCCAAATAAAGATAAAAGGACTACAATTGTAATCTTACCTCCCATTCTATGTATTGTGCAACTCTTCATTAAAATGATTGGGGATATTCCGTAGCCATTCGCAATTCTATGCAAACTTGATCTTCTAAGGAAACAACTTGCTCTGGTACCAATCAATTCCGTGAAAAACCTATCCCCTGTTCTGCAACTAGAAGATGATGCTTCAAAATACTTCGAAATTAACTAAAGCCTAGGCTTCTAGAAAAAAGCTGAAGTTGTGCTAGGTTAGGTGGATTTTGAGGGGAGGGAAAGTAAATTCAACTTCACTTTCCTTTGTTTCCTCATGCTTTCGAAAGGAAATTTTTGAGGGGTATGACGGAGAAGTCGGGTGTTTTGAAAAGACTTTTCCCATGGGCCTCACACTTTT
The DNA here is from genome assembly GCA_031762675.1 of Pachysandra terminalis. Classification (NCBI taxonomy): domain Eukaryota; kingdom Viridiplantae; phylum Streptophyta; class Magnoliopsida; order Buxales; family Buxaceae; genus Pachysandra; species Pachysandra terminalis. Next base: position 10,833,047 of record JAUPMG010000009.1, read on the forward strand.
TCTAACATCTAAACGTCCATAACTAAGGTTCTGATTGTTTCGTAGAACAGGAATTGAATTTGGGAATTTCAATTTCAATTCCGATTCATTAGGAATTGGAATCAAGTGAAATTGAGATTCTAATGATAGGATGACATGGTGGAATTAGAACTTGGAAATGAAAATTAGGTTCCAAAGCAGATATTAGGGTCTTGCACAAGGTATTCCTATCAAGACCATGAAGGAAAATATACGGCAAGAAACATCACAATCAGCGGTGTGCCAATGCAATGAAAGAAAGAGAAATCTTTACAGCGCCACAAGTGAACTCAATTAACTAGTCTTTTGTGTAGGAAAATTTCGGAATCTTCTCAGACACAGATTCAACTTCAGAGAAAAACACCATCAATATATGATGGCTAGGGCTTTCTCTAGCTGCTCACTTTGTTTTAGCTCTTGGCCATGTCAGTATTAGAGAGAGAGAGAGAGAGAGAGAGAGAGAGAGAGAGAGAGAGAGAGCATGTTTTGGATGACTACATCAGTACATAATTAATACTTGATTATTTAATTGATACAATTAATTTATTAAGTATAAAATTCACAAAATTTTCTTTTGATCAGCAAAAAGGTTTATTAAAATAAGGTGAATAATGGTGTGTACAAGAATCAACAATAACTCGAGCATAGAAAGTGTATATGCAGCCCAGAACTGAAGACTGCAGCTATACAAAGGTAACAGAATTTCCAAACCTCGTGATGACGTGTCGTTTCTCTTATTAGCCGCTGCTAACCAAACCTGAACTGAAGATACCACTCTCTGTCCATCACGTCAGTATTTTTGAATTCTTCCTGAAGTAACTAGACATTTCTTTCTTTCCCGATCTGCCACAAAACTGTGAATAGTACCATGTTCAGAGCTTCTTTGTCACATTTCCAACTCTTTGACCACCCCCGACAAGCCATTAAGTCAATAATCCTCTTGGGCAGTTGGGCATGCAATACATGCCCAATCTTTGCAAAAATATACTCCAAACAGTCCTAACCAAGGAGCAATGTATTAGTAAACGATCCTCGGCCTCCTCGCTGCAACAGCACATGACACATCTGCTTAGTATGGCCCAATTCCTGCTAATCAAGAAATTGACTGTGAGAAATTTTGTCCAAGCCTTTGTTCATCCCAAAAAAGCTACCTTGGAAGAATACTTGAAGCCCATATGCTCTTAGCCAGAATTTGACCGACCTCCAAGGTGCTTACATTTCATTAAAAAAAAGCTGCTTATAGTACAACTTCATGATGAACCTACCCGAAGAATTCTCTGTCCAAACCCTCCTATCTAGGTCATTCAACTTTAGGCATACCATATAAATCGCGCAAAGAAAACAATTGAGCTGTTCAATTTCATGCAAAAGGAGGGCCTTCTAAACATTGGGTTCCGAAAGACACTTTCTCCTTGTCATCTCATTAGATAATCTAGGACCAAAGCATTCTACTTCACAACCATCTGATATACCTAGGAAAATATATGCAAAGGGACCTCTCACCGCACCACCAATCCATCCAAAATGATACCCTGTACTGAGTACCTAATTTGAGAATTGAAACAACTCACAGTGTATGATTCCTTTCCATAGCCCTACTCTATAGCTTCCAACAACTCTAGAAGGACATCATTCAATCGCATCCTTCCATACTTCAATGAAATAACCTTCTGCCATAAGCTCTCCCTCTCTTCCGCAAATCTCCATACCAGTCCCCAGAAAATGAGTAGAGACTCAAGCCCTTCCTCAGATCTTTATACCTTTTTCCACTCTACTAGATATACTTAAAAGTTGTTATCTTTGTCATGCCATAAGAAGTCCATTCTAATCTTCTTTAGCATCTCTGCGATCGAACCTGGAATGGTAAATAAGGATATGTAGTAAGTCCGAAGGCTCAATCCTGAATTGGGGGATCATCCTGGTCCACTACCAAGTTGGATCGTGATCCCACTCTGATTAACTGATCCTTACCAAGTGCCAAGATAAAAGCCCCGTAAAAAAAATGATAAAAAAGAAAAAAGTTTAAAAGTACATTTTCAGAAAACTTGTGCTAAAAAATATATTAAAACTTCATTAAAAATCAATTTATCACCATGCTATGTTCATAAATGCAACAAAAATGTATTCATACAATTAACCATAAGTACATGGATGTAAGTACCATGATGTATTCATATAATGGCATAACAAGACAAGACATAAAATCAACATTCAAACACAACAAAAGCAATACCAAAGACAAAGTAAGAAACATTCATTAACACTGGACAACTGGTGCTATGAAATATAAAGTAAAATGAATTAATACATTAAATCCCTTCAGTGACTATGCAAAAATTACCCCTACTATGTTTTATGATAAAACCCCTTCATTTGTTTCTGAAAAGATACATTGTTTTCTTATTTCCAAGCATACAAGACATGTATAAGAAAAAAAAACGGAAGATGGAGAGGATGGGAGGATGGAATTGGAAGTATAAGTAGATCTGAAGCCTAGCTAAGCTTTAGACAAGATCTGGCGACTTTCCTGCAGCTGAAAGAGAGGTTTGTCGGAGGTAAGTGAAGTAGAAGAAAGAACAGCCCCCAAATGACTGTTGTGAGTTGTACAGATTTGTCATTTAAAAACAGATCATGCGCTACATTAAAAATCACATGTTAAAGGAAATTTGTATCAAAATTTCCAAGTCGATTCGGACAATCCAACCTAATATCGTCTGAAACTTAAAATTATGCCCTTGAGACAGCTAAGTATGCTTCCAAGGGGTTAACTTTCGTTCAAATATCTAGACCATCCTATCCCACACCAATGCCAACTTATAAGAAGCGCAAAACAATAAGCCTAAATAAGATGATAGCAAGGACATGACTCTACACTCCAAATTTCCTAATAACTCACCCTTTGATAAGTTGATGCAAAGACTAGACACCAATTCGGAACATCTTAGTACACATCTCAAAGCCTGTAACTAATTGTAAGAGGAACCACTGCCTCAATTTCAGAAAACCCCATTCTTCCTAATAAATATAAAATTAAGTTCCAATTAACCAGGTTGCATGCCTTCTCCGTGTCGATTTTTCATAATAACCTAAGAAACTCTTGGAGAATACCAGAGTCAATACATTCACTAGCCACCATGACCCCGTCTAGAACGGTCGAACCTATCACCCACATATGAAAGCACTTTGGTTAGAAGAATTAACTAAGTGCAAAACCTTTTTCAATCTGTTAGACTCAGACATCACTTTTACAATGATTTTGTAAAGGTTCCCCACAAGGCCAATTGGCTTGTAGTTCTTGATGTTGATAGTTCACCTTGTAGGAATGAGAGAGATTAAAGTTGCATTCAAGCAATTTACAAAGCATCAACCATGTATGAAAGCACTTTGGTAGAAGAATTAACTAAGTGCAACACCTTTTTCAATGTATTAGACATCAATTTTACTATGATTTTGTGAAGGCTCCCTACAAAGCTAATTGGCTTGTATTCCCTGATGTTGATAGTACCCTTCTTAGGAATGAAAGAGATAAGAGATGCATTCAAGCACTTTCCAAACTTGTGTATGATGAAAATCCAACATAACCCTCAATGTCCCTTCCAGATCTCCCAACAGTTATTGTAGAATGCCATAGAGAATCCATCCAGGCCAGGCGCCTTGCTACCATATATTTCATTAACTACCCCAACAATTTCCCCCCTGCTTGAATGGCTTTTCCATTAATCTACTAAAAAGGATCAATCATGTAAAACTCCAAGCCATCTACAACTGATCTCACACCCAAACACTTTGAATATAAATCAGAATAGTACTTCTTTACTTGATCTGCAAACTTATCCTCCCCTGTAAAACAAACCCCATTTACTTTAAGAGTTGTAAAGCATTAAATATAAGCATTGCATTTGCGATTTTGTGGAAGAACTTCGTGGTTGTGATGACTAATAATCCATTAGAATTTATGAAACCTGATACAAGATAGGTACCCGATGGAAATGTCGAACAGACTTTATTTCTTGGACGGTTTTATATGGAAAAGCTGACTAATTAGCTCTTGAGTTTATAAAAATCAAAACTGCATTACATCACATGAAAAATCTTTGGAGGTCTAAACCATGTCCAGCATATAATGGAAATCACAAGCACACTGGTTTAGATGCCTTGCGAAAACTACACCCATAAAATCATACAATGATTGTAGCATTAGAGGTGATGTTTCCTTCTACTAATAGGCTAATGACCTAGCATCTAGCTTAAGAAGGAGTGGTGCTATTTTGCTCTTTCCTTGAAAGTAACTATGCCATAAGACAAAACTCACCAAATGGACCTGGAGGCAAGCTTACTGTTCCCAGAGGGGTTTATTATGGCCTCCTAGAACTTGATGGTAAAGTAGACTACTATCATTGTACAACACTAATGTGGTAGCTACCTGTGCGGTTGGCCCTATATATGTGCAAATGGTGATTAAATCATAGGGCTATGTCGGCCTTACATGTGCCTATGTGGGAGGTCAACTTGAGTTCAATCAACCTCTCAAAATGACATGGCTTGGTATGCAAGGTTCTGCGGTAATAGGGGTTGCTAAAAGTCTACTATGAAAAATGTTATAGGAGTGCTATGCAAAATGAGTACCCTATGTTGGTTGTGTATGGCTTGAGAAGCATGCTATAGGCTGCTTCACCCTTCGTGCTCATGCTGGAACCTCATGGCCGCCCATGGTAGTACCAGATATCCTTACTTGAATGACTCAAGGTTGGACCCGATGAGTTGAGCATTGTTGTGGCATGGCTGGCTTAGAACGGTGCCATGATAGCAAAAGGATGTGCACAGTATGTGATTTGATGACACAAGAATCCTAGGGGTGAGACAAGTGTTAGGGTGACACAAGAATGAACCTTGAGCTAGCAAACTTCAGTTTGGGGTAAGTGTGAGTAGTATCCTTGTCGATGTCTACATGAGAATGGTTACGAGTTAAAAAGTTCTTGAATGGCATTAGACTGGCCCTAAACAGATGATACTTAGAAGATCACACGATCAATTCCTTTTGTAAAAAAATTGGACCATGACATAGTACTAAAGCAATAAAAGCAATTGGTGCACATTGATTTGTTTGGTGTATCAATGTAAATGGTAATGGTATCCAACATTACTTGCCTTCGACATGCTGGTATAAGGCAAGCGTGGATTAATGGAGTGGTTCTGAGTAACAATAGGGTTATAGGTCACTTTGCTATTGTAGTTCATTGTTTTTTCTGGTTTCCCCTCCTTGGGGACCTTTTCTCTCCCTCTCTTATTAATAAATTCATTGCTACTGATAAAAATAAATAAATAAAATAGGATTATAGGTCACTTTATACAGGATGGTTCTAGTTAATGAACGATATGGTATGGGAGACTTTTCTAATTTTGAGATGAAGTTCGATTGCGACATTATTCGGGGTCTGTAATAAAATGGAAGTTTTAAGGCAGCTGTTGTGTGTTGGCACAAAGATACCAGAGTGTGCTTCTAAAGCATGTGATTATATTGGGGCATAGGGTGTGGTGTTTAGTGATATGAGAAAATTTGTGATGCTTAATGCTCATCTTGATAACCCAAATTGAGTGATGTTTCAAGAGCATGATAGAGGATGATGCTAGGTGGCAGGTGATACCATAATATTCCAGAGAACCAAAGTACCTTGTTGAGTTTTGGTAGAAGTCGAAATGGTATATCTATAAGGAAAGCATACAGGCACAAGTTGGAAAACCTTTCAAGAATGAAGGTATAAATGATTCAAATTATGGGAAATGGATAAAGTGCTCACTCAAGAGAAAGACACTAAATGTTATGGTACAATAAGGGCACAAGATGACACGTGACGCGTTACGGGCTTAAAGCTGCTTGAATTGGTAAAAGAATGGTCAATTGAGGTACTGGAGGAAAACACCTGAAAAGGAATGTAAACGAGTGGCAAAATCAAATGAGGAATGCTTGGAATGCATTTGTATGTGGCTATGTGCAAAATAGAGGCCTTTTGAATTGAGCGACAGTAACTAAAAACTAAACAAAATAGGAACCATATGTATGGAATGAAGACCAATGTTAGAACATGAAAGAGAGAGGGAAAGAGAAAGCTAAGTCATCAAGCAAAAGACTTCTAGTCCTAGGATGAAAGACATAATGTGAAATCAAGAAATGGCCACTGGTTTCAAACAATATGTGAAGATTGATAGTCAAAAGTTTGGGGCTTAAGGGATGGAGCATTATAAGGAACAAAAGAAAGTATTGAGCGATAACAAGTATGAGACACATGTTAATTGACTGACACAGTGACACTACGATAGTAGATGATACGGAGTCCTTATAGAAGGCATTGTGCTAAAAGAGGCACATGAGCAACTATAAGCAACGAGTAAGTTGTTGGTTGGGAGACATCAGTACTTAAGCGAGTGTGCAGCTCAAGATTCTTCCATGGATTCTGATCTTGGCATGAGAAAACATGCAACACTCATATATAGAGACCAGGTGCATGTAAGGTGGGATAGACGAGTATGAGAAGCTCACCAAGAGACCACGCATGATTAGAAGCATGGACTGCTTAAATTTGAAAGGTTGATGTATTGGGCTTAAACATCTTGGCAAAAAAGGTAATATTAAAATATGCTTGAAGAATCAAGCTCTGGTCATGGGAGGACCATAGTGAAAAAACGAACTGTGCACAAGTGAAGAATTGACGACGAAATAACCTTGGAAGCATGTAGAAGCATGTGTAAGATAATGGGAAGGTTAAAGACGGTCCACGACACAATGTTCACATGGCCAAATTGGATATGAAATGCATGGAAATACTGGACAAAATGCATGGAAAGGTTCTATTTTCGCAATGTTGAAGTACAAAGGCTGTTAGAATGGTGTTTGATATGCGAGAAAAGTACATGTGCAAGACAATTCGGATGCAGTTAAGGATCACATGCTTGAGTGTTGGCAAGGGACTTGGCAGAATGAAAATGAGACCCCATCACAAGCCAACTGTGTATGGGTACACGACTAAACCCTGCACGGCAATGAGGTGTAGCTCACTTGTGAGTTCTAAAGGCAATGATTTTTTGTGGCATCAAGTTGCCTAAATGTGGGTGGAATTCCCACGATGAGATCTATGTTGAACAGTTGGTTTGATGTGTGATTGGGGGCATGGTTCAAAATATCGTATCGAGGTGGCGTATCGGTCGGCCTGAAAACGGATACGTATCGAGTATCGACACGGATACGCATGGATACGGTGTAAAAATCACGGATACGGTGGATACGCAAGGAAAACGGTGGATACATAAAACAATACCTATTTTTAT
>JAUPMG010000009.1:10840487-10852541 GCA_031762675.1 Pachysandra terminalis
TACTTTTTTTTGGTAAAGAAATTTTAATTAATACTTTTTTTTAATTAATAAAAAAATTAACAACCGGGCGACCGCCCAGGCTAATTAGGCGACTAGGCGGTCGCCTAGTCGCCTAGGCGATCGCCTATGTTTCCAGGCGATCGCCTAGCGCAGTCAGCCTAGGCAGGCGTCGCCTGGACCCCTGGGATAGCGCCTAGTCGCCTAAGCGGCCGCCTAGACACTCGCCTTTAATAACTATGCTCCTAACCCTCTAATAAGCTAATGATCTTCATTGAGTAACTCTTCTATCCCTTACAACCCCCTGCCCTTTGAGATCTCTTCTTTGATACTAATGACAATCCTGCTGGCTACTAACCTCCTTATGCTTACAAACATTGTCCACATTAGAATCTATAGACCTAATCCTAAAATCATTAACAATCTCAACAAAGTTTACAGATTCACCCTTAGAACTCAAAGCCTGAATTTGAAAGTCATCAGCTACACGACCAATACCCTCCCAAAGGTCACCTTCACCACTAACTTTCAAAGCACACTCCGTACAAAACTCGAAGAACTTCGAATGTGTTCAAACCTGGGCAATATTCACCCCTGAATCAGAGCACCTATTAGGGGTCATCAAACCATTAGAATTAGCACTAGGAAGAGAACCCGAGAGTCCATCCTGCAAAATCAACTTAGTGACATCAAAAAGAGGGGAAACATCCGAATGACCATCAATTAAATCAGCCATACCTGAAAAAAGTAGTACCTCAGAATTTCTATGTTCGTCATCATCTTCCGAATAAGTGGAATGGGATGAAGGGGACACTACCGACGCGCCTGGACAAGGAGGAGGAACACAAGGGTGGGACTGTTCCTTAATATTATCAACACCACAACGAACTGTCTTGAGGGAAGAGAGACATGGCAATGTCCCTGCAAGGTTAATGGACACTGTGTCACCAGAAGAATTTTGACAAGGCGTCAAAGAAAGATCATAACCCATCTCAGGTAACTCAGTCACTGATCCTCCAAAGCAAGAATCGGTCTGTTGATTCAAAAGAACTGGAGTGTGAGCAAAAACACCAGGAACAGCAACCTCCCCACGGTGCGCATCTCCAATGACTACATCTGATGAAACTCCCCCCGCCTTATCGCTGACAAAATCTGCTGATACGCCCTCCTAAGAAAAAACTACAGCCAAAGTCGCATCCTCTTTGTGCAAGACACAATTCGAAATAGAAGAATAAGGAGACTGCAAAAAACCATCAACATTCAAAGCCACCAAATCCATCTTCTTCACAGAATCTTGGATAATAAATTCTGCCCAAAAATTATCAGAATCAAAAAGAGGAGTCTTGAAATCTTCAACCCTGCTATCGAAACCATCATTCCCCAAAAATTGACACATATCCAAGGCTTCATTCAAACCATTTGTGGAAGAAAAACACTCCCCAACCTTTCTAACCAGACCAGAGACCGAACGCTCTACAGAGGAAAGGCTAGGAGGAGCTCCAAACTTGGAAATTCCCCCGTTGGCGTCTGTGACTGCTTGCAAAAGAAGCTTTCGTCGAAGAGGCCGACGAACCAACAGCTGCATCACCAGACTTGCTTCCAGGTTGCTCCGAACCCGTACACTTACTTGTAGAGTGTTTCTTCCCCAGAAATTTATCTACTGCTTTTAACACTAAATCCTCCAAAGACTCTTGCAAAAATGATTCCTTTTCTCTACTTAACCAACTGGACCTGGCATGCGGGCCATAAGTTCTGGGTCTTGAAATTGAATCAAAAGCCCGTTCAGAGGAAAACAGGGAAGGGTCCACTGCGCGTCCAAAATCAGGACATAGGCCCAAATCCAACGGGCCCAAAGCATCTCCAAGCCCAGGACCCACTCCAACCTCAAGTATATTTGAATTTTGAAATTCGTGGGGCCTCAGTTCTGTGGACTGCTCTTAGAGGCTTGCCAACTTCATTAAGCTTGCTCAATCTTTGACCTATTGAATGAACATCTTTTCTACATGCTTAGAGCTACCATTGAGTTAGCATTGTGCAAGTGAAGTGTCAGGAGAGACGATGTTTAGGGGTAGAAGATGATGTTTAGGGCTTGTTGGATGAACATCTTTTCCACATGCTTAGAGCTACCATTGAGTTAGCCTTGTGCAAGTGAAGTGTTCTTATACCTTTCCAAAGTGTTATTTGAGCATTCCCTCTATGTTGGTTTGGTTATCTTTCTTTGCATTTTTCCAGCCCTCCTTTCTTATATATATATATTTTGGGGGTGGGGGTATATTTTCTCACTTTCTTCTCTTATTGAAAGTAATGTGATTCACCTAAAAAACAACTTGATCCCAGCTCATGAATAATAACGTCTAATATCTACTACTTAATAACCTTTTTTGTAGATCTTGCAGTGTATAATTAGTTGCAAGAATATGATTTTTTTGTAGATCTTGCAGTGTATAATTAGTTGCGAGAATAGATTTTTTTATACAATAATACAAATTTACTTTGATAACCACTTAGGAAACTATAACTCCATATGAGAGACAAGAGTTGGCCAAAGCATGGTTCTAATTTCATTTTTTCCAATTTATTCCTATTTTATTTGTAATTTTTCCTCTTCCCTTTTTCCTTTATTTCCAACTCCCTTATCCTCTTCACTGTTTTCCTTATTTCTAACTTCCTTATCCATTTGGCAATGCAAATTAAGGCATGAGAAAGCCCAGCAATTTCAACCTTCACTGATTCGAAGGGACAAAAGCTTTTATTATGTCTTAAAGTAACATAAGTTTTTTTTGGTGAAAATATTAGACATATACATGAAAGTTGTATGCGGGAAGTTTTTGGTCCAAAAGTTGTAACAAGAATCTCTTTTGTTAATGAAAGACATAAAAAATTTAATGTGCAATGACTATTAATTAATAAATCCTGTTCTCCCATGAATATATGTTATCAGAGGGTTGACATCTCACATGCTTGCTCAATTTTGCTTCCAAATTCTATATTTTCATTTTAAGAATACACCATATGTTACTCTAAGATTCCCAACTGAGTACTTAGATTCTGTATTTGAAAAAAAGAATTTCATAAAAAAATATATTATGATTCTATTGTACAGTCGAAACAAATGTCCTTCCCCTTGAATCAGAATCACTCTTATGAATTGAAAAACTATGGTCCTAAATAGAGCAGGCAAGAGCATTACCTGGACAGAGATGAATGCAAGAGACCATAAATACGAGGGGCATCCAACTGCTCGTTTTTCCTTCCGAAAGTGCAAATATTGTTTTATATAACTCCTTCCTGAGAGAGGTGGCGGGAACGGAGGTGGCACTATGAAAAGTGCATATAGGAGTCAGACAAAGACGAGGGGCCAACCATTGAAATACTAACAATTCAACTTCCCAATGTTTAACCATTATGAGTATGTTATGAACATTAATCATCATACACAAAGAAGAAAAGGAGATCCTACTAAAGAGAAAGACTAAATCAAGTAAGTTTACCAACAAGAAGTCATTGTTGAAATCACATCTCTTCCAAGATACTATGAGTAGTAAGATTCGATAACATATAATATTACAAAAATTGATTCATAGAGAAAAATATATAATACATTAATATAGATGGAAATAATAGATCAATGGGGTAAGTTAACCGAAGGTCTATTCTGCTATATACTTATCAAAAAACTTAGACGGATTGGTGGTCAGTGGGCAATGCCTGGGAGTATTTTGGAGCTGTATGAGCAGTGGAGGTTTCCTTTCTTGAGCCCGAGGAGAAAGATCATGTATAGCTTTGTGTTCTTCGCCATTTTATGGGCGATTTGGTTGGAGCGGAATGGCAGGATATTTAGTGGCTCCAATCAAAGGTACCAGTTTTTGGAGGATTCCGTTTGTTTTTTGGTGGCTTCTTGGGCTAGTGTGAAGCCAGAGTTCAGAGATTTCTCGATTTCCTCCATCTCCAAGGATTGGTCTACTGTTGCGTCATATTTTTAGAGAATATTGTACTTTGTTTTGTTTTTGTTGGGGCTTTGTGTGCTCACACTGTATCTGTTGTTCACCTTGTCACTTTCTTTCTTTTTTACGTTTTTTTTCTGTTTTCTTTTCTGCTATTGAGAGGGATCCCCTGGTTCCCTTTCTTCATGCTTTGTTATTTTCCTCTCCCTCCTTTTAATACAATTTTCTGTTATCGATCAAAAAAAAAGTCGGCAAAAAGTTGTGTTTATCAAAAGTCGGCATAAAACTAGTTTTATGTATCTTTTAGTTTGACTGACATTCACTTCTAGTTTGGCTAATTAGATGTAGCATCTTTTTTACAGCTTACAAACCGGACAGCGTGTAAGTTAACCCCCCTCAAGTAATGACTTTTAATGTGCAGGCATTTGTTTTTGCATTTTTTGATGTATTTGGATGCATTTAGGCCTTAATTAGACATGTTTAATGTTTAGGGCAAATAAACCATCAAAAACCCATGGTTTCCCCACATTTCTCCGACATTTCCCCTTGGTTTCCCCTTTTTTACACCATGTCGGCAACATGTCGCCAATGCCACCTGGCGACATGCTAGGCGACATCGACATGGCGAACCTTGCTTATATATCTATATATATACACAAACACACACACACTAAATATCATATCCTTGGACCTCAAGCCCTAGGAATCATGTCCTTGGTAAGTGCTCTACAAAAAAATAAAACTCCTCCCTGCCTGACCAAACTATCAGCTAAACCATTGGCTACTCTTGGCACATGGACAAGCAAGATATTCATCCCTTCTGCCATTAAGCACACCAAGTGAAAGAAACGGGACAATCTTCAAAACTGGCATTGTCGTTGGTTCATCCATGATACAACTATGGATGAATCACCCTCCACCCTCAAGTTGGTGAAACCCTGCCTTCATGCCTCCCTAATGGCCTAATCCCCAGTGGAAGAGCCTGGACCTTAGCATTAATCCCATTCCCCTCCCAAATGTGGCCAAATAAAACATGTAACACCAACCCTCTAGAGCCTCTAAATACGTCCCCAAACCTTGATGGGCTAGGATTACCTATAGGCTATAGATGAGTTGTCAAAGTTCAGTTTAATGTGACCCATAGGAGGAGCTCGCCAACTCACTCGACCTAACCCTTGACTCCTTGAAATGAAAGTAACAAGGCAATGGTCCTCCAATCTCTAACCACCTCCAAGTAAGAAAAATCTCTAAACACTAAATGAATGCAAACACATGAAGCACCCAATGCTATAATAAAGTCAAAAACAGACATCATACTAAACACCTTCAGATTGGACTACCTCATATTCCTCTCCCTCCATATGGGCCATAGGACCGCAAATAGTGCAGCTCTATATAATATCTTCCCATCCTTCCCTAGTGTCGGTGAACCTCCACTACTTCACAAAGGACTATAAGTCTACAAACATCACAAAGTGAACCTCTACAATCGTACAAAGCCGTAGCTATATCTCCCTAGTGAATCTGTAATGGATAAAAAGGTGATCAATTGACTCCTCATCACTCCTACACATATGGCACGACGTCACTCCTACACATATGGCACGTCGTCACTCCTACACATATGGCACATCATCACTTCTACACAGATGGCACATCATTACTCCTACACATATGGCACATCTCAGGTGACAAAGTTGGGTACTTCGGTAACAAGGTTAGGTACTTCCTTCTCCCTTGAAGGATAAGGAGTACTGGTGTGACTTGGGCTCAACCTAGACAGGTGACTGACCTGTTCGATCAGTGGGTTTTTGCTGCATTGGGGAAGAAGGGCCGTATCTTTTACAGGGTATTATTCTTTTGCATCCTTTGGCATATTTGGGGTGAACGTAATAATAGAATTTTTTAGGACTCCCGGAGGTGTTCAAGTCACCTTATTGATTTGATAGTGGGTACTACTGCTGCTTGGTGTGGGGTTCTTCCTAAGTTTCAGGATGTATGCTCTCCGGATTTCATTAGATGTTGGGAGTCCATTATTGTAATGTAGTTCTTAGCACTCTTTTCTTTGGATTCTAGTTGGTTCTCCATCTTGGTGAACTGGCTCTTATCCATTTTGTTTTGTTGTTGTACATTCTTCTCTTTTTATATAAAATCTTCGTTATCGATCAAAAAAAAGAAAAAATTCTTCTCTTGAGCACACAGTCAACAGAAAAGCTTTAACTTTAGAAGGAACAGTAGATTTCCCAGTAGACCTGAAAGAGAAGGAAGGGGCAAGAAGGGATCTATCTGGGCGAAGGCTATAGAAAAAAGACCAAGTGGAAAAGACCCCAGTCTGATCCGGTATCCAAATCCGACGACCTGGGGAAGATGGATCAATGAAAACATTCTGGATAAACTCAGATAAAGATGCAAACTCAACAATATCGGTCGGTCTAAGATCCCGTCTAAAAGGTAGGTTCCATACGAGTCCTAAAGGTGACCAGGAAAGTACATCTGCTACCTTATCCTCCTTAAAGGAAGCAAGTCTGAAGAGATAGGGGAAGACAGAAGCAAGGGCGCTCTCCCCCGTAATGGTTGTCTAAACATCTCCTTTGGAATAGTTGCTAAACATGCAAAAACTTTCCAATTAATTATTCTCTTATTTAAAAGGACATAAGGGTTTTTGGAAAGTCATACCCTAAATCCTTCATAGTTGTCCTCATTTGTCTCTTCATTTTCATAAATCATGGATTGCAAAACCACTAATTGCAATTCTTTTGTTTTTTTTTTTTTGGGAGGGTGTGTAGGTGGGCGGGTGGGGTTTACTTTAATCTTTAATCCTTTTTGAAGGATACAAGAAACCACAACAAGCTATTCTCATTTGAATTCGAAATAACTATAGTGAATTAAGGTACTACCTGATCATACTGATGAAGATCTAACTACTACTCATTATATATATATATATGTGTGTGTGTGTGTGTGTGTGTGTGTGTGTTACAAAAAGATTGGGGGGTACATTTGATCTTAGCCAATAAAATAAATAAAAAATCTAACCCCCAACCCGAAGTTTCAACAGTACCTAAATGGAAAACAAAGCGATATGAGCTTTATATGTGCCAAGATTGCCGTTAATACATGCAAACATAATTATAATTACATCTCCAAGTATCTACAAGACAAAACGAAGGAATAATGTAAACAACAACTACCATCATGAAAATATGGTAAACTCACATTTAGGGAGTAACTCTGAGATCCTTTTCAACTTCTTAAGCTGCAAAACAAGCACAGGTAGTAGAGCCATTCTAAGGAACAAAGTAGATGAAGCAATTATCACCCACCTTTAATGCCATTCAAAACAAAAGACGTGCATTAAAATTCAAGCGAGGAAATCAACATAACAAAGAAAAAAAAAAAGGCAAACTAATATTTGTAATAAATTATAAAAACAAGCCCTAGATTTCCATCTTCAATCGGTGCATAATTGAACAAAGGAAAAAATCAAACGGTCGATCAAAAAACACCTACCAGGGAAGACCAGTGAGATCATGGTACCCATCCAGCAAGTAAATAACTGCACGGATCGGAGGAAATAATTCATCATGACTAACCACCTTCTCCGCAAGTTCAGAACCACCAAGCCCTAGGTTCGAGAGCGCCGACTCGGTTGCAGAGTCTCCGTCGATATTAAAATATTCATTTTCCGAATTACCAGTTGACGCGTGAACCGAGAAGGATCGAAATGAATTGGTATGTGAAAAGGCGATCCAACTCGCGTTGGATCGGAACTGAAGTCTGTCTTTGAAGTTCGAGTAGCTGTTACAGATATTTGTAGTAGGAGATGACATTAAATTAGGGTTTTTAGGGTTCTGAAAGTGAATCGAACGAGCAAAGAGGAAGGAAAACGAAGAAGAAAGAGATCGTAATCGACGAAGCTCATATGAGAGTTTCTTCATTCCCATGATGATGCTCGAAGATGGAGAGAGAGAGTCTCTCAAACTGTATCGAGCTTCGTCCCTAGACTAGACAGTTGGAAGTTCAACTGCAAGAAACTAGGGCTGGACATCCAGCGCGTTAGGCATGTAAATGGACCGGCACGACCGGCGGGACATTTAGCGCGGGCCCGTCGTGCTTTCGGGCTGGTACGACCCACGCTTGACCGTGCCGTACCCATTTAGAGAAACTGTAGGCCCATCACGGCACAGGGCCCATGGCACGGCTGGGGCAGGCCAGGCCGTGCCGTGCCTTGACGGGCGGGCGTGTCGTGCCTGGGCTGGAACCCCAGGCACAGCACAGACACGGCCCAGCAGCCGTGCATGGGCTGGCATGACACGTGGCGTATCGTGCCGTGCCTTGTCACAGCTCAACTGGGTCATGTCCGTGCAGCCAACGGGCCGGAACGGCCCATATTCTAGCTTTGGCGGGTTGGGCCTATATTTGATTTGATGATTTCGGGCCTGATTCGGTCTATAATACATTATGACTAAACCCATCTATTCTAGGTAGAAACTGATATAGATAAAAGGGAGAATTAAGTACTAGTTGTGATTTCAGTCAATATTTATAATTCAATCATAAAGAGCCTATCTATTAGAGCAATATGACGCATTTTTTTTTTTAAATGATAGGTTTTTAAAAAGGGCAATTACACTTTTACCCCCTCACATTTATGACAATGGCAGTCAAATCCCCTCTTGTTTCCGAATTCCCATTGTCCCCCATCTGGTTTGTTGTCTAGTCTAAGATATCCCTCCACTTACAGAACGGTTAACGATGTTAATATTTCTTGTAAAAAGATGAAAAAGCCATCTTTTTTAAACCTACGGTTCAACCATGGGTTGAACCAAACCTACCAAATGACAAGAATGCCCTTCAATTAGGGCCATTCAAATCAAAAGGTAAAGCGTTTTTTCCTCATTTCTTCATCTTCTCCATAGTTGAACCTAAGTTAGGGCATTCACATCGTTGTCCACCATTCGCGACCGGCCATTCACGTCCAAGTCCACCACTCGCCGCGGGTCATTGGACACCTATAAGTATTGGCATCAGTGAAAGTGTTTATTGGCACTAGGGAGAGGGTTTATCTTCTGCTCCACATTCTCATCCAGCATTCGACTTGAGCCAGTCGTTGGGTAAGTGGTATTGTTCTGTTTTTGCTAATTCAATTCCTACTCCAGTTTTCCCATGGGATCGATGAGGCTTAAGTTTTGTTTGGATTTCAGTATTCTATTTGGATTTCTACTATGTTTTTTGTAAGTTTTATTGGGTAATTGGGTTATGAGAAAATTCTTTCAAATGGTATCTTTGTGTGTGTTATATTCATTGATCTAACGTTTCATGCTTACAATTGGGTAAGTGTTAGTGTTCTATTCTAATTGTTTCTTGCTTATATTCATTGGCCTAAGTGGCATTAGGAATCCTATTTCACCATTACCATTCAAATGCAATCCTAATCACATGTCTTTAGTATTACTGTTATTAGTTATTCATTCAACTAACCGTAATTTAATAATATGGATAGTAATCCAATTAGCTATATAGTCATGTTGAGGGTTCTGTTGCATTAGAGTTATCATGTCCAATATTTCTGCTCTTTCTTTCTTTTTTCAATAATTTTTATTTGGTATATGTCTGTAATCAATTCATATTATTTTCTTTTGTTTTACCTCTGGGTCTGCCTTACGAGTTGCATTCTTTTGTAATGGGCATGACTGATCCAAATGCAGCAATGGCAACTATATCTTTTGTCCATTAATCACTTTTGTATTCTAAAATATTGTTTTGTTGTCTATATTGAAACAATATTATTTACATGAGTTGTATCTGGCTTGGACCTTATGATTCTCCGTTATAACAAGTTTAATGAATTTGTAAAGTTACTTGTAGACCATAAATATAGTCTGTAACTTTTTTCTTTAATTCTTGTTTGTATTTTAATGTGTATATTGCCTTCCAGCTGAAAAAATGTCGCCAGAGCCTAGATTTACCATGGTTGCACACTATATTGGAGGAGTTGAGTATATTGGTGATATTGATGTCGATCGATACAGTTACCTTGATATGAATGACGTACGTAAAGCAACTAATATAGCGGAATATGACCATATGTTGATTAAATATTTGATCCCTAGTACTTGGGAGGCAAGAGAAGTGACGACTGATGGGGATATGTTATAATTTTTCTATCTGCACGAAAGAATTTATGAAATACATATTGTTGTAAAAGTGGAAGGAGGGATATCTTAATGTACTCAGGATGTGGGTTCATTAATGCAGCTCAAAGAATATGATGTTAGGGGTAATGAAGAGGAAGATGATGTCACGCACCGAATCCGAGATATGTAATCTCATGGACTTTAAGGTGCGACCTTCAGTTCCAAACCATTGGATGCGGTCCACAACACATTCACCATACATAATGGTCTATCAGAGTAAAGTAAAATTCAGCAGAAGTCTTCTTTCAATATTAAAAACCATCATTTAAAACAACCATTGTTCATACGACCATGTGTCATAAAGTAAATAACACTAAAAACTGATAATCTTGCCCTCATGGGGTTACATTGCATCACTCTCAACTTAATAAAAACCAGAACCTAAAAACAATAAATAGCACTATGCTTCGAACCGAGTCAATCCACTCCATGTCCAGCTAACAAGATCCCCTTGCCGAAAACCTGGTGCATGAAGGCATGAGCTTTGAAAGCTCAATAGGAATTCGAGAATCTATGCCTCTCCCCATTACCACAGAATGCAACAGTAAACACACACTATACAACATGTAGATATAGCCATATACTTATCACATTTCAATGCCCAAGGCAATAATGTAAACAGATTACATAAAATGAAATAAAGGAAACAAACATTCATGTGATGCTACTATGAGCACAACCAATGCACAATGATGATGATGAAGAACACAACCAATGCATAATAATGATAATGATGAACACACCCAATGCATAATGATGATGTAGGTGATGATGACGATAACATAAAATGATATGCAATGTGAGGCTTTTCCTAACCTTGTAACCACCACTCAACACAACTATTGGGAATCTATAACCCAAGGAATGTCCAACACATCCCATGTTCTTTTCAGGAAATAAAACTCAAAGGCAGGAAGCTATCATATTCTTTTTTTCCTTTAAGGGAATGCCACCTAAAGGTTAGGAATTACCATTATTTCTTCCTTTCAGGGAATGTCACCCAAAGGTAGGAATAACCATTATTTTTTTCTTTCAGGGAATGCCACCCAAAGGTAGGAATAACCATTATCTGTTCCTTTCAGGGAATGTCACCCAAAGGTAGGAATTATCATTATCTCTTCTTTTCAGGGAATGCAACCCAAAGGTAGGAAAAACCATTATATGTTCCTTTCAAGGAATGTCACCCAAATGTAGGAATTACCATCAACATCTTATTAAACACACACAACTCATGCATGTACACATACTCACATCAAAATCCCCTTGCTTAGGAATTATAGAACCAATCATGGTCACTCTACGAACACACACAACTCTCATGCACACCTTATGCCAAGGTCTCATATGGACCATTCACATACCTCATGCATAACTAAGGCATATCATGCCCATACATCCAAATCAGTCATATTCATATATTTCACATGTTAAAACAATTATATATGCTCTCATCATTAGTTCACATAAGGCATAAAACATGACAACCACACCACTTTGATTCATAAACTACCATACACATATTATTTTGAGATTTCATTGTCACACACATCTTCACTATCACCTAAACCAACTTTCTGTAAAATTTCAACCCCATTGGCCAACTTGGCCCACTCTCGGTGGATCGAACTCTCGGTCAATCGGAATCCCTCGATTGGCTGACCCGAGACCAACCTTGTTATTTTTTGAGTCTCGGTCGCCTAACCCGAGACCACCCTGTCTATCCAGAACCCTTGATCGACTCGTTGGTCGACCGAGCAACTGACCGACACCCTCGTAAATTTCCCAGAAACCCTATTTTCTCCATTTTTCACTTCGTACTTGTCTAACACACCACTTAACACATGAATTATAACCAAGCACTCAGTTTCTCCGTTCACTTCATCATTCAAATTACATCACACACACATCACAAATGA
>JAUPMG010000009.1:10895129-10907542 GCA_031762675.1 Pachysandra terminalis
ATGATCTCAATGGATCCTCGAAGTCACATCTATCTGCTCTCTAGAACAGACTTCGAGTGATTTTATTCCATACATTTTTGTTTTAAAGGTATTTTTATGCAAGGAAAGATCCTCGAGGGAACTTTCTGTACCTACTAACTCGGGAGTCATTCTTGGATTACATCCATAGACTTCGGAGGACCACCTTTTATGCTTGTCTTGAAGGATTACCAAGCAGGTATATCCCTTCTCATTCAATGAGGCCCGAGGAACAACCTCGACAGACAAACCCGAGGGACAACCTCGACAGACAAACCCGAGGGACAAACTCGACGGAAAAACCCGAGGGACAAACTCGACGGACAAACCCGAGGGACAATCTTGACGAACAAACCCGAGGGACAACCTTGACAGACAACCTCGACGGACATATCCGAGGGACAACCTCGACGGACAAATTCGAGGGACAACTTCGACGGACAATTCCGAAAGAAGTCTCTTCCAGGCTAACCACCTCCACATGGTCAATTCGAATTAGGTATTTTCACTCCTGCTAAGGGTGAATTTGAATGAGGAATATTCCTTCCTCCTGAGACAAATTCCAAACTAACAATCTCGAGATGATCAATTCGTCAAAGAGCTTGTCACCCACAAAAGACTACGGATTCCGTTCCCCCTACAAACGCAGATTTGGATTTACCCCTCGAATGCTGTCTTTTATGCATCCAACTTACCAACTGTCTTTTAGGTTATCTTGAAATTGACTTCCTACCTTTTCTCTAATTGATGATTGTAATTAGTTCCTTCTAATACATTTATCCTTTTACAAATCAATTATCACTAATATTTTTAAAATATCTAATTTATCTTTAAATTTTTATAAGCAATTAAATAAATATATTAAAAAAAAAAAAAAAAGCGAAGAGAGAGAACTCACGATTTTGTCGCAGCGTAAATGGAATAAAGAGGGAAGGAAGGAAAGCAGCCGGAAGAACCTGAACCGATATTAACAATGGCGCCTCTCTTCTTCTTGAGCATCCCAGGAAGAACAGCCTTAGTCACCCAAGTAACACCATCTATATTCACCCTTACGATACCTTCAATCGTCTCTGTATCGACTTCATGAAAGAAATTCACAAAAGGGTACCCCATCCCGGCATTGTTGATCAAGATCCCAACGTCTAACCCTCTTATACCTTCCTCGATCACCTTCGCAATCTCTTCTCCTCCTGTATGTTTCTTTAAATCCATAATGATTTTCTTTACTTCAACTCTTCCAGTAGTACTGCATCGATCGAGTATTTCGTTCTCGGTGATTCTCAGCTTCAAAGGATCCCGTCCAATCAAAACAATGTTGAGACCTTTTGAAGCCAATTCCAAGGCAAGTGCTTTTCCGATCCCGTCGGTAGCGCCGGTGATCAGAGCCCACGAGCCGTAGTGTTTGAGATTCTTTGGTTGTCTGAGAAATGTAATCCAAACCCATCTGAAAATTTTGATAAGAGACTTGAAAAAGATGACGAAACCTAAAATGGCTATTGCTGTTATTATCGGAGCATCCATTGCTTTTTTTGGTTTAGGCAGTGAGAACGAAGACAGATTAGGATAGAGAGAGGCTGAGGATCTCATGATTCTCATCAAAAACCCAAAGAGACCGTAAGTCTTTTTTTTTTTTTATAAACAAAAAAAGGAAGAGACCCCAAGTCGCGATTATCGAGTGGCTGCAGGAGCGAGAGTGTTAAATTTCAAAATAACTTGTGGTCCAAAGGTTAAGGGCACGATGTTTGGCGTTAAATTTGAAAATAACTTGTGGTCCAAAGCTTAAAGGCATGTTTTGCGTTGATTTTTGATTGGAGAAGTGATTCTTTTAAAATTGATTCTTATAAAGTATTTTAGAAGAAATATTTCAGATCAATAAAAGATATTTGATAAACATTTATTGAAAAAGTGCTTCCAACTTAGATTTGTGAGAAGCTTGTGTAGAGTAGGAAATCTATATTCAGTAGGAGTTTTATTCATGAAGATAACATGGGTAAAAAAAGAATTTTAAAAGTTTTAAAAGGGCATATAAGACCATAAGACATATTTTATTCGTGAAAATAACATGGATAAAATGGATATTTTAAAAGTTTTAAAGGGGCATATAAGACCATAAGACATATTTCATTAAAACTTCAAACTGATTCCCGCAAACGTAAATTCAAAAGCAGAAAATATTAACTTCAAAAAATTCAACGTTTGAATGAAGCAATTCTTGTGGAATCGCTTTTCACTTGAGTTTACCAAATGCTTAATTGTTTTTTTGAAGCGCTTTTGGACTCAGGAATCACTTCTAGAGCCCGAAAAAGCAATGCCAAACATGCCCTACGTCATATAATCCGTGTGAACTGGGTGGCGTTCTGGCGAATATCCCAAATCTGCAGATTTGACTTTAGAGTACGTGGATCGAGTAAAAGTGTAAAAATTGTGGATTTTCTTGTAATATTTTAGGGGTTTTTTTAGAAAATATAAAAATAATGAGTTTTATTAGATTAAATTAAAGTTAAAGTGTAAAAAACATGTGGGGTTTCTTGTAAGTTTTTGAGGGTTTTTATAAAAATATAAAAATAAATGAGTTTTATTTTGAAAAAAAAAAGAAGTTAAATTAGGTTGATTTCTTTCTCTAGTGTATGCGGTTGAAAATTGAAATATTTTTATACATGAATTATAATTTATACGTATATATACATACCCTCTATAAGCTCTCTGGATTACAAGTTATTTTCAAGTTTGGCGCTCTCACATTCTCGCTCTCGCAACTGCTCTGCGTTCTGGTGACTTAGGTCCAAAGTCGGTATATATACAGACAAATTATACTGCATGTAGAAAGACATTTCATTTTAACGTTCTATCAATCTAATTTAATCTTTCTTTTTCCAAAATAAAACCTTTTTTTTTATAAAATCTCCAAAAAATTACGGAAAAGCCGACTCATTTTTACACTTTTACTCCAACTCACAGATTGGGGATGTTCTCGTGATCCGAACACGTATCCGCTTTCTCAGTGACTTAGCTTCTACTTTAAGCTTCTACTTTAACCGATGATGGCCATAGCGGTGGCAATGGGTCAGGTTGTAAACGGTTTAAGGCTTCAATCGGTTGGGTCAGGTTCAACCCGTTTACTAACGGGTTAGGAAAACATGGACCCGAACCCAACCTGCTAATCTGTTTAAATTTTAATTAATTAATTAATTAATTTTAAATTAATAAAATAATAAATCATTCACTTCAACTATTTAACATTATATTTTTAATAAATATTATAAAAAAGTCTATTTAACATTAAAAACATATTTTAACTTATGAAATATAAAAATTGTAAAATACTAAATTAAAGAGAGAAAAAAAAAAACTGCATTAAATGGGTCAACACAGGTTGGATCGGGTTCGACCCGCTTCCCAACGGGTCAACAAAACATAAACCTGAACTCAACCCATTTAATAAATGGGTGAACCCTAACCCGTTAATCATATTGGGTTGGGTTGGCAGGTCGGGTCAAACATTGCCAGCTCTAGATGGCCACCCTCTTTGTAGAGCCATTTAGATGGTGCTACGTGTACATAGCCGTCATCAATTAAAATAGAAGTCAATTAAGATAAAAGTGGGTTTCTGATTTCTTATGATTTTATAAATGTCGATCATCCTTTTTAATAGGGTTGTACGAGAAATCTCTGTCCACATGGATTTCCCTAAATGGTGTTGTAAGGATGGTTGTAACCATCCCGTTGTAAAGGATACGCAACGATAAATCAGAACTCTGTCGGGTTGGTATAAAGTAAACTTACTATACTCAACCCAATCCTACGTGTTTAATAGAGTTAGATTCAAGCCTTAAAATGCTTGATTCATCACTGTCTTCTAAAGATCGTAAAATTCCATCACGTTTTGTAGTTGAAGTCCACAGCAGTCCATTTTATTGACACTAGTTTTGTGGTAGCCCTTTCTCTATTTAACGGCTCCACTCATCTACCAGTATTGATGATGACGGGTTTTTAAGACGCACACGTGGCACCACTTTATTGGTGACACACGTGGTACCATTTTATTAGTAGCATTTTTACTGTATATTTTTAGACTAATACAGTCTGAAAACACTATTTATTGGACTTCGAAATCACCATTCATTAGACTTCAAAATTACTATTCATTTGGATTTCGAAAAGACTGTTCACATGGACTTTGAAATCACTATTCATATGATATGTCAGCATATAAGAAGTTTTGTAATTAATGTGTTAGGATAGTTTTAGGAATGTCTATTATGTTTTGTCAGTTTATTTGAAATATTGAATGTCTTTGACAGTTTCCTTGAAGTATTCAATGCCTTTTATAGTTTTCTTAGAGTATTTAATGCTTTTGTCAGTTTTCTTAGAAATATTTTGACAGGCAATATTCCTTTTAAAAGACAAGTGAGGTGACCATTCATTGAAAAGGAGGTGACTCTCCATCTATTTAAGGAATTTTTCTCACTTCAAGAAGGGAGAGACACGAAGAGATCATTGGCTCTCTTCATGGAAAAGGGATTCGGAGAGACATCATTCTCCAACTAAAGAATCAAAAAGATAGAGAATTCTATCTTTTTCCCTTTTCTTCTACTATGTATTCGTACAATATGTATCATGTAATTGATATCTCTCTAGAATAAAATAGGAAGAATGAATGTCGTATAGCAATCTGTAAATGTATGCGGTATTGTCAAACCACGTAAATCTTGTGTCTCTACGTTGTTATATGATTGTTATTCATCATCTTGGAATTCATTTTTATTGAAATTGACATAGCACCGCTCGAACGGTCGGTTCTTCGGTTTAGGCGAGCGGTTGGGACATTCTCGAACCTCAAAAGACCTTATCTATCCCAAATTGTCTATATCAAAAGATTAACGACTTAATCGGCCTAATTTCGACTAAATTGCTCTTATTTACCTATTTGTGCATCACCAGTATTCAATGATTTAACACCATGCCCATTTTCGCTCTCTACTCTAGTTAATTAGTAGTATAAATGAATCTCCTTATTAGATCAAGGTCTAGTATCGTATGGATTTTGAAACTTTATCCACATTTAAAAGTATATCTAGTTTAGAAAATTATCTCATTTTTTAAAAATAAAATATATATAGATATAATTTTACATTGAAACAAAGACTCGAAAAATACATTTTTCATTGAAAATATTTTCCGTATCCTACTTTACATTTAAACAAACGGATTAAGTACATTTTACAATGATTCAAGGAATAAGAAGATAGGGCGAACATATTCCTCTATGCGTAGTCACAGAATCTCGTAACCAGATAATTACATTTAACCTTGTGATATGTGGACTTTTTTTTATTTTCAACAAAATAGAAGAGTATAACAGATCAACGGCTAAAATCATCCAGCTTAAGATGTGGATCCCAAATTAATATTCGTCATTCTAGTTGGCCCCTCCGACGAACACCAATCGACAGGCCCACGCATCAAGGACAGCATCCGGCAAGAGGGAATAAAAGCACCACTGGATCAAGTGGACCCCAGTTTGGCACGCATCGCGTTTCGTAGCCTATCTGATGCATCGCAGCTCTAGCGTAATCATCTGCTGAGGGTACAAAGAAAGATGATTTTTCCGTCGTTAACATTTTGGATATCAATTTTGTACGTACAAAGGAACCTGTATCCACGGCCAAGATTTAATCATCAAAAATAAATTGACAGGTGAAAGAACAGAAAAAGAACTTACGAGGGTTGGCTGTGGACCCTACAGTGTCACTTGGAGGGGCGGAGTATAAGAGATAATTACATTCAACCATGTGATATGTGGACTTTTTTTTTTTCAACAAACTAGAAGAGTATAAGAGATCAACGGCTAAGATCATCCAGTTTAAGATGTGGAGCCCAAATTAATATTCGGTATTCTAGTTGGCCTCTCCTACGAACACCAATCAAGGACAGCATCCGGCAAGAGGGAAGCAAGGCACCACTCACCACGGATCGAGTGGGCCCAGTATGGCATGCATCGGGATTCGTATCCTATCCAATGCTCCGCAGCTCTAGCGTAATCATCCGCTGAAGGTACAAAGAAGGATGATTTCTCCCTCGTTAACATTTTGGATATCATTTTTGTTGCAACGTACAAAGGAACCTGTATCCACGGCCAAGATTAAATCATCGTTTATAAATCAATCGGTGAAAGAACAGAAAAAAGACTTACGAGGGTTGGCTGTGGGCCCTACAGTGTCACTTGGACTCTACAAATCCTTTAGTTGGGTATTCTTTGCTCATGACCCTCGATGAACCTTGTCCAAACGAATTATAGGCATTGGATTTGAGAGCATCTCATCATGGAGATTGAAGCCCATGAAGAAAACCCTTACTTTTGGGGTACTAACTAGTAGGGAGATTTCAGGTTTCGTGGCTCCAAATATAATTATTTAATAACATAGGGATCTCTTTTGTAAAATTTAAAACGTAATATTCATTTTGTAAAATATTTAATTTTGAATCCAATCACTTATTCTCATAGTCACACGAAATATCACTCAAAATTAAATATTTGACAAAATGAATATTATGTTTTAAATTTTATATAATTTATATATATATATATATATGTATGTACGTATCATTTATGATATATAAAACATAATATTTTATATATCTAGAATGAAATCGTAAAACACATTGTATTAACCCGACAGAACCCGATCCAAACCGAACCGAAACTGCTATATCGGTTGGGTTGGTTTGTGTTTAGGGTTTCCCATTTTGATTTTTGGATTGGAAAGTTCGGTTCTCAATTCGATTTGGTTCGATTTTGTAGCTAGATAGTATAGAGGAGCTTAAGTACACTTGTTTATAGATCAACTTTTAAGTCTATAAGCGTTCAAAGACATGGTAATGTTACCTAACATTGCACATCAACTCCTTTCTGCTTGTAGTCCACGTGTACACATCTCGACAACTGATCAACGTATCTATAAAATAAAATAAAATGTAAAACAGCAGAGAGGGACAAGACTTGCAGAGTATGAATAAATAATTTATGAATAACTTGTTATTATATATATATATATATATATAATATATGAATAACTGGTTATTAATAATAATAACAATCTGTTGTGACTTAAGACTAACCCATATAACAATCTTACAAAAAAGGAAAAGAAAAAAAAACCATTATTATTAATATTGAAGTACCAGTGCTCAAGTCATTCGAGCAACAGAAAGCGCAAACGAGATTTACGAGTTACTCGAACGAGTTTTTTGATGATCAATTGGTTAACCCTCCCTTGATTGTTAGAGTGAGTTAACCAACATAATCACCTATCCGAGTTGAGTTTTATGAGTTACTCGACCGAATTTTTTAATGACCTACTAATTAACCCTCTCCTGGTTTTTAGAGCGAGTTAACCAGCAGAACCACCTATCCAAATTAAGTTTTATGAGTTATTCAATCAAAATTTTTGATGACCAACTGGTTAACCCTTCTTTGATTTTTAAGACGAGTTAACCGACAAAACCACTTATCCGCGATCGTATTTTAAAGAGTTACTCAGCAAGTTTTAAAACACTAGAATAAAGTGCCCTTAGGCATAGGATTGAAATCCAGGTCCCAAATGCAAAACACTCGCCAACTCTTTATATTAAGAAAAGGCATGCATGATACGATTTGGATATCAGTGTGGGCATCATCAAATTTAGTGAGAATGTAAAGAAAGTCAAAAAAGGAGGTGTGAGGTGCATTTACCCTTTAGTAGGAGCATAAATGGCGTATAGAGGATGTGAAGGTATACAACAATGGAAGCCCCAGAACCAATATTCACAATTGCACCTCAAGTTTCCTCTTTTAAAGATTTTTAAAAATGACAGGTCACCATTCTAAATGATATTGGGAGGGCGGATTCTATGTGATGATCACGTCCTGTGATGGGCGTGTGATGAGAGACAACGATTATGGCAAAATTGTAATTTTGCTATCATCATGCTCTATAAAGCCCCTAAGGTGATGGCAAAATTATAATTTTGTCATCACCCTTGTCTCTCATCACACACCCATCAGGGGGCGTGTTCATCACAAAGGATTTATATAATTTTGTCATCACCCTTGTTTCTCATCACACACCCATTACAGGGGCATATTCATCACAGAGGATTTGCGTCTTCTTAATGGGACTCACCTATGAACACATGTCAACTTCCTGTGAGATTCACATGAGGTTTCATGTGTTCCAGATCACAGAAGATCCGCACCCAATAACGCTAGAGTTGAAGTAAAGAAATTCTTAGCATTGTTTTTATACATCATTGCCTTCACAAAAAAGTAGAACGGATGTGGTTCTACCAAAACACCCAACACATGGTGTCATGAAGACACTGACGAAACCGATAACCGAATGTTCCGACTAAGTTGGATGTCGGTTTAGGGTTGACTGTGTCTTGAGGTTTTTAGAGTGATAGGTTATCAGTTTCGTTAGTCACCATGGCATCATGTGATTGGTGCCACCACAAACTATTTTACTGTTCAGGGCCGGGATCCTTTGTGAGGTAATCCCCTGTGGTCCCCCTGTGATGTAGAGACAGCCCAGGTGGGCGGAGCCCACCAATACCGCACCCGAAGGGCAAAATAGTATTTTTGTCTCACGGGCTGTCTTTGCATCACAGCGGAACCACAAGGGATTACCTCACAGAAGATCCCCTCCCCATTGTCCGTATTAATCACATGACGCCACGTAAAGCATAAACGAAACTGGTGACCGATCAATCTATAATCCTAAGATACAAATCAATTCTAAACAGGCTTCCATCTTAATTAGAATAACTATAACTGGTTACCGGTTTTGTCAATTGTCTCATGCTAAGATTTTCTTTTCTGTCCTCGTAGCCTAAGGAGGACGGTATTCATAAGGTCCTTGCCGACAGATGATGAAGTTTCGAACAACTATGGTTTAAATCTGGAGATGGGATTATCTGAGCTTGAATGAAGAATCATGGGGATCCCCTGAACTACCTACCTAACCATCATGACGGAGTGAACGGCAAGCATCTTCATTCAACTGAAAAAAAGTTGATCACACTCATGATCCAACAGATTATATTATTATTATTATTATTTTATTAATTCTCATCCTTCAGAATTTTTGAAATCCTCCTTAGCTTTGGAGTTGAGTTGTATTGCTTTATATAACACTATACAAGATATGTAATCGAAATACAAATTAATGGTTGTACAAAAAAGGAAACAATATACAATCAAATCTCCTACAATTACGTTGGTTAACTTTGACATGTATGTGATTGAGGAGTGATATCCTCAACACAATCAAA
The DNA here is from genome assembly GCA_031762675.1 of Pachysandra terminalis. Classification (NCBI taxonomy): domain Eukaryota; kingdom Viridiplantae; phylum Streptophyta; class Magnoliopsida; order Buxales; family Buxaceae; genus Pachysandra; species Pachysandra terminalis. Next base: position 10,904,457 of record JAUPMG010000009.1, read on the forward strand.
TCTCCTACAATTACGTTGGTTAACTTTGGCATGTATTGGATTGAGGAATGATATCCTCAACACCCACCGCAAGCTAAGCGTCGGATTGGATCGGACGTGGAGCTTGGATCGAAAGAACTCAAATAGAGGGCGAGGAACACTCTTGGTAAAAATATCTGCAACCTGTAAATGAGAGGGGACATGTTGTATGCGAAGTTTGCCCACGACAACAAGTTCACGGAGAAAGTGGTAGTCCAATTCAACATGGTTAGCCCGCTTGTGTGAAACTGGATTGGAGCTCAAAAAAATGGCACTTTTGTTGTCACATAAGAGAAGAGGCTGCTGAGGCATGGATACCTGGAGCTCACGCAGGAGATGTGTGAGCCAAATGAGTTCAGTGGCAGTGAAGGAAAGAGCACGATACTCAGATTCACAGTTGGAATGAGAGACAGTCGGCTGTTTCTTAGCACTCCAAGAAACCAAATTATCACAAAGATAGATAGAATAACCAGAGGTCGAACGGCGAGTATCAGGACAGCCGGCCCAATCAGCATCAGAGTAGGGAATGAGGGTACCAGGAGAAAAGGAGGGGCGAAAAGTTAAGCCAAAGTGAATGGTGCCTTTAACATAGCGGAGAATGCGCTTAACAGCAAAAAAATGATCTTCAGTGGGGGCATGCAAGAATTGATCGACAGAGTTGACGGCATGAGCAATGTCGGGCCGTGTGATGATCAAGTACTGAAGTGTGCCGATAAGAGATCTATAGAGAGTGGATCGGAAAACAAAGAGCCATCTGCAGACCGATGCTAAGAAACAACCATGGGAGTGTGAACAGGCTTACTGTCAAGTAACTGAGCTCGACAAAGAATGTCCCGTGCATATTTGAGCTGACTGATGAAGATACCATCAGAAGTTTGAGTAGCTTCAAGACCAAGAAAATAGCTGAGAGAGCCCAAGTCCTTAGTGGCAAACTTAGAATTGAGTTTACAAGTGAAGTTCTAAAGAAGAGAAAAATTGTTGCCTGTAATGATGATGTCATCGACATAAAGGAGCAAATAGATAATAGTCGACTTCATAGTCGACTTCTGATGAAAGATAAAAAGAGATGTGTCCGCACGGCTACAAGAAAAGCCAAGTTGAATGAGAAAAGAGCTAAAGCGCTGAAACCAGGCACGGGGGGATTGCTTGAGACCATAAAGAGCTTTCTTCAACTTGCAAACAGGTCTGGGAAGCGAGGATCAATGTACCCTGGAGGCTGCTCCATATAAACTTGAGCAGTGAGAGTACCATTGAGGAACGCGTTCTTGACATCAAGTTGACAAAGAGGCCATTGATGTGTCACAAAGAGAAAGAGCACAACTCGAACAGTAGTGGCCTTGATTACAGGACTGAAAGTATCAGTGTAGTCAAGACCAGATGTAGACACCCCAATTTGCACGAAAAATAATTGCTTTTTAATCTTTGCAGCTTCTGGAGGCTTGAGCTTGGCACCTTTTATCCTGAATCTTAATTCTCATTCGCAAATCCACTTGAGCCAAAATTCTCATTGAAATTCAAAAAATGAAAGAAATTACCAAAATACCCTCAGTGGACCTCACACACTGCATTGTTCCCCAAATTCCATTTCTAACATCATAAATGAATTCTAGGTGAAAAATGCATCCCAACGAGTATACTATCGCCTAGTTATGAGATCATAGGAAAAATGACAATTTTACCCCTACTATCGTTTTGGGTTGAATTTGGGACTTCTGGACATCAGAAAAATATTCCGACTTCGGATTTGATCTTTTCGTGCAAAATCCTTCGAACGGATATAATTTGGTCAAATTATGAAATTAGTAGCGAAAGGGGCATTTTTGGTATTTAATAACTGGAATTAAATGGGTTTTTAAAAAAAATTAAAATGTAAAAATCATACAAATTTCGAATAATGAAAAGATAAATAATTTTTATTTGGTTAGGATGAGAATAGATAAGATTAGAGGTGATTAAAGTTAATATTGAGATTAATATTTATTTTAGAATTAAAGATAGAGAGAGAGAGAGAGAGAGAGAGAGAGAGAGAGAAGTTGAACCCATAAGGGTTCTTCTTCTCCATTCTTTTAGGGTTTTGAAGGGGAAGGGATAAGGCAAAATGGATGAAGATGAAGAGGGAGATTGAAAGAAATAAAGGAATTGGAAGAAGAGATTGAAGAGATTGATCGCCGGCAATCTTAGCCTTGCACGACTATAAGAAGAGGTAAGATCAAAAGCATTGGGGGAGGAGAAAAAAATCAAAAAATGGAGAAAAGTTCAGGTTCGTCCCTATCTTCTTCTTCTCCAAATCCCTGCAAAAAATAAAAACCTTCGATTAGAACCCATTAACGTCATCTCAACCAAGCCGAAACACCCCAAATCCCAGCCCATTTCTCTGTTCGTTATTTTCCAAACCAGAACCCATTTTTTTTTATTCATTTTTCCCTCTGTTCGTCCTCAATCAAAACCCCCATTTTCTCAATCCGTCCATCCTAAACCACCATTAGAATCCCATTCGAACCTTGCATTAAACCCCAATCAAAAACCAATCGAACCCCAACCAAACCCCTTCGTTTTGCAGTTCGTTCTTCCCCAAAATCAAAACCCTATATAAAACCCCAAAAACCCAATTCGTTCTTTCCCAAATCGAATCCTTTTTTCTGTGCGTCCTCTGCAGAAAATCCATACAAAGCCCTTCTTCAAAACCTATTCGAAAACCACAATGATCCCTGTTCATTTGCCATTCCTGAACCAAGTCTTCTCTGATCGTCCCTATTAGAAATCCCAAAAGAAAAACACTTTCCCAAAAGCTCGTTCAAAAATCCCATGAGAATCCAATTATTCTCTGTTACAGGTATTTTTATCGTTTAGTATTTATCATTTATTTATTTTTTTGTTTAATTCACGATTTGAGTTACAGTCTTCTCTCTCTTGGAAAGGAATTTTGCCTATGATTTCTCTCTTGTTTGATTGAAATCGTAGTGTTCGATTATCCAGGTTATCAAAGGATTTTTTTTTTATCTTTTAATTTTTCAAATCCTAGTCCGGATATCATGTTCTTATTTTCTTGGAAATCTTGTTATTTTTAT